>CAJNDS010002567.1:229765-267265 GCA_905221605.1 Symbiodinium natans
CTCTCTCCCTCCTCTTCTCCTGTTTCCTTCTAAACGACAAAAACGCAAGAAAGGAAGAATAAGAGGGGAATGGAGGCCCTGTTCCTTTTCCTCTTTCAATGGATGGGGGAAGTGGGCGGAGTTGGCCCCTTGCCCGTACACCCTCCCCATGCTTCAGCAAACCCCTCCTCTCGCCCTGTCGCCTCTGTTTTTTTTCCTTGTGCCCAAACGGAAAACGAAAACGGGTTCCTTTATATGTTCATTGTCCTTCCTTTTGTTTTTTTTATTTCACAGGGAAAAGAACCAGAGAAGAGGAAGATAAGAACGAGAGGTGAGATGAAAACGGCACCATCTTCTCTTTGCCTTATTTTTGCACCTCCCTCTCCTGTCTTAATTTCTCTTCCACTCTTTTTTTCCATTGCTCTTCCCATAATATTGCATTCCTTTTGATAACTCACAGGAAATTAAAATGGCCTCCTTGTTGTCTCTCCTCTCTCACTTCCCTTTCCCTTCTCTCCTTCTGTTTCCTTTTAATTTTAACTGATAAAACACAAGAAAGGAGCTTGTAAAATCAAGCAGTGGAAGGGTAAGCAGAAGGTGACTACTTGTGCGTGGACCTTTGCCGTACTTCACCATACCCCTCTTTTCGGCCTATCTCTTCGGCTCTTTTCCTAACCCTTCTTCTTTTCATCTTTCTTTTTGTTTTTTTCATTTCGAAAAGACAGAGGGAACGGAGAGATAAGGGAGAGAGGATAGATAAAGAAGAGTACCATCTTCTTTGCGCCTTGTTTTATCTCTCTTCTATTCTTTTCTTGGCTCTTCCCATGAAAATCGTGTTCCTCTTATCTTTACCTCCTTCTCTCCCTTCTCTTCTCCTCACGAGAGCCTTCGACTTTAGGATTGAGGAGAAAAAGAGAAGAGAAAAGAGGAACTACCTGGTTCTTGTTCCTGAGGCCTCCATAGTACGACTGACGTGACAGCAGCGTACCCTCGTGGAAACGTGTGTAGTTTGATTCTCCTTAGTGAGCTTATAAGAAAACCCTTTTTTTTTTTTTCTTGAGCCAGCTTCCAAATAGACTCTATTTAAGCACCCCCCCCCCCCCCCCGAGCAAACTTGAGGGTTGGACTGTTCCGGACTATGTGACAACATTTCTTCTTATGCCCTTTTGTGCAGACCAGTACTTGTCTCAAGTGGTTGTGTCCTCCTAGGGTTGCCAAGGAATCACATAACAACAGCTGACAGAAATCCGTCTTCAACATAAGTAAACACCATTGCACTCCCTTGATCCTGTGTGTGAGGCCTCTTTCTCCCTTCGTTTCTTGTTTTGTTTCTCTTTCTTTCCTTCCTTCCTTCCTTCCTTCCTTCCTTCCTTCCTTCCTTCCTTCCTTCCTTTTTTCTTTCTTTCTTTCTTGCTTTCTTTCCTGGGGCTTGGGGGTGACCCCCTGTGACTGCCCCGAACCGGTGAACCTGCGCAACGTACTCTCTTTCTTCTCTCTCTCTCTCACACACAGGCAACTGGCAGGAGGGCAGACTGTCGACTGGCTGTCCCACTCTTTTTCGAACAACTTGAACTATACACATGCCAGACCCTACCTCCTCCAGATCCAATCCATTCTCGGATTGCCCCCTGCACTACAATGCTCCGAGCAACTGTAGCTCTCGAGCACGGGGTTCTACAATGATGTCAAAGTGCTAAGCACAGGGCTGCCACCAAGAAGAAAACAATCACGTTGGGGAGCTGGGCAAGGCAGCCAATGGACGACAAGTTCCCGACCGGTTGGCTTGCTTGATGTTGCATCGCTGTGCAAGATGAATAAGACCGACAGCAGTAGGGCAACTAAACTCTGAGGGACATGCCATGCCAATCGTCGCCAAAACTTGTTCAGGACCTATCGATGCAACAAAACCACGCGCATGTACAAGCACGTAGGGCCATGGAGACTCTGAGATACTCTGAGACAGCAACTTGGCAGCCGGGGTCCCTGCTAACATCCTCTTGGGGTGGTGGAGCCGGCTCTGGGTCATCCAGGGTGGGAAAGTACTGACGCCGAGCAGCAGCAGCAGCTGTGGCCTCCTTGCAAATGAGGATCTCTGAGGTTCTCTTCTCTTGCATCTTAAGGCCGAAAGGCCCCTATACTGCTTTGCTTTTCTTCTTTTGGCGCACACACACACACACACACCAAGCAGCACCTGCATCGTCAGCATCCACGCGGCAGCTCCTGCACTTGTTCGCGGACTTTGGATAAGGTTTCAGCATCTTCCAAATTGCTGTGACAAGGACACCAAATTTTTGCGATGTGATACAACTTGCAAAGTACAAAGCAAACGTCGGTTTGTCGTCTTTACATGCTACTACCAGAAGGTCTGTACAGGCTTGGCTGGAGGGTGCTGTTTTGGTTGTTTCTCCTCCTCAAAACACGTGTGATGTGAAGGAACAACAGTTCGGTTGAAGTGATCCGGGCCACGCACATCATGACAGGTGTGGAGTGGTTTTGGCGCGAATCGGCTCCACAGCTCTCCTGGCAGCGCGACCTGCACGGACCGCTCAATGGTAGGCTTCGCCGCAGGCTTCACCTCTTTGCAAACCAGACACTGCCAAAATTGCTCAAGTATGCGTCAGTTTTAGATGCTGAGATGGCTTTACATCACAAGGAAATTCAAGCAAAGACCTTTTTTCCGGGATCGCGGCGCAGGCCAAAGCCTGCTCTTGCCAGCACGTGGCATGGGAAAATGAACATTATCCAATACTCAAGCGAATCAATTTCAGGAGCTACCGATGGGCAGACGCGTACATCTTCAGGCCACGTTCCCACTCACGTTCGCCAAGCCCGCTGGGAGTCCTCCCAACAACAAGCATGACAGTGCAAGACAACGCAGGTGAGCATCACGGTCAGGCACTGATGCTTCCCTTCCTGTAGGCAGCACAATGTCCCTAACATGTCCTGACGGTAACCACGCCTTTGCCGTTGGCCTCGCGGCAGGACTGCGCGACCATCCCGCAGTGATCGCCCCTGGCAGGACAGCGTTTTCTTCTGAAGCCCCAAGAGGCTATCAAGCCCCATCAAGCCACGGAGCACCATAGGCAGTCATCGAAGAAAAGCCTAAGCCCAATGCACATTTATCACGATCTTCTGCCAGACAAGTAGGCAGGCGGCATTCTGTCGTATGCCACGCCTGTGGCTTCCTGCCCAGGCGCAGAGAAAGCCCTCCCAACCAGACATGCCTTTTCTACCCAACTCGGCCATTGAAAGCAACAGATCTGTATCTGCGACTGCCCCGCAGAGAGACTTCCTACGCCGTACAGGATCGGTGCGTCATCTTCGCGCATGGCACAACGAAGATACCGAATGAACACACGACTCAGCAAGACTGTCCCTTGGAGTTGTCTCGGCCTTCAGCCGGGGGAAGTGAGTCATCGCCTTGTTCGAAGAAAGGGGCGGCTGGCGGCCTGGAAAACAATGCATGGCACAAATGACACCTAAAGCGCCTCTGTCTTCTTGAGAGCAATTCGGGACAAGTGGCTCAAAACTCAAGTACAGTTCCTCAAGAAGTCTCAACAGCCTGCCTGGAAACTGCATCGAACACTATCATAACTACGACTCTCGTACCCTTCTTGGCACCACGCTGGACATTAACGGCACCTCAAGCTCAAAAGCTCAGTCCGAGAGCCGAGATGCCGATCTGGTTGACGTCCTTCCCATCCCAATCTCGCAAGAGAAGCTGCCAGACTGTCACGCCAGGCAGCACCTGAGACAAGCACACAAGCTTGACAATTCTCCGCGACCACGACCACTGTCACTGCCTCCAGAAGCGAGAGTGCCTCAGGGAGTTTTTTCAGGGAACACTGGAAGTGATAATACCAAGACTCTGTAACATCCCTGCAAATCCTGGCCTTGCGACCAACTTTCTCAGCAAAAGGGGTATCTGCGCTGCTGGCCACCGCTATTTTCATACCTGGATAGTTACCTCAGCTTTATCTTCTACACTACAATTCAAGGAAGCCACTCAGCTCTCATTGACATAATCACCTCCAGGCCACCTTCCGCGTGGTTCTGCAAGGCCTTCATTGCTCCTTATGTAACTTCGGCCGCAGCCATGACGTGCCATGACCACAGTCTCGTTCGGTGATGCAAGGAAACGGTCCTTTGTGCAATGAGATCTTGTCCACGCCGCTCATGACCTGAAGTTATTTAAGCCACATCCGTTGAAAACAAGCAAAGGATCCTTCACAAGATGGAAAGACTCTCGTCGTCTACTTCGCAGACCGTGCCCCACTTCGGGCCCCAGCGCCGGTGACACCTTCACCTCCAGGAAGGTCGCCGAGGACGATGTCCTTGTCCGTCGGTATTGCCTCCATCTCATACATCTCCTCAAGTTATGAGAGGGCAATTCCGTTGAAAACACTTCAGGTCTCTAATGGATCGTACGAGTGCCTCTCCTTGTCCCAGAGACAGGCATCCAAGTCAAAGACGCAGAGTTCCGGGTAGGGCCCTGCTCTGCCTTCACCTGCTTTCCTGCCCGGAATATTTCAGGCGTCATGCCAGCACAGGGAAGGAGGCAGTCAGATGGGGCTCCTAAAGACTGGGCGCACTGCCGGTCGCCATCGAAAGCCTGTAAAGGCTAGACCTCAATCGGTATGCCCGGAGTTTGTCAGGCACAACACGGACATCTGCAGTTGAACTTTCCGGCACGTGCGGCACAGAACCGAAAAGTGCTCGCGGCCAAAGTGTTGAAGTGCTTCGTTGTGCAAGAAAGCACAACATGTGAAGCAGCAGAGGATCAGACAGTGCCACCAGAGTAGGCCAACTGGTACAAACCAGCAGCGTCTCAACATGGCTCTCATGGCTCTCATGAAGGCAAGCTTCAATTCCTGCAATGCCTTGCCACGTCTTACCATACATCTTAGAATCCTCGCATGGGCCGGCACCCCCCTACCAGGCCCGAACCAAGCCCCAAGCTTGAACCAAAAATCCCCGCATCCAGTGCTATGAGCAGACAAGCCACCAAAACGAGATACGAAAAGAGAATACAGACAAGTGAAACAGAAAGAGCAGGGAAATAGTAATTCGTTTTGAAATCTCTCAGAGCAGAGGCCTTGCCTTGCCCGGCAGGAAGACCAGACTTCTGAACCTCTTTCTCTGAGTGAGGTATGGAAAAGCATCAAAGAAACAGAAAAAGAGAGAGGGCAAGAGAGGGAGAGAGACAGCGAGAGTGAGGCAGGCGGGGAGATGGAGAGAGGAACAAAATGCTAGAAAAAACGCAGAGAGAGCTTCAGACTTGGCGCTCTGCTGCGTCAACACAAGGGATGCGCGGAGCACACGCCAACTTCTGTGAGTGCCGGACGCCAAGGATACCAAAGCGACCTCGGCTTGAAACCAATTGACGTTCCAGGATGCAAGCCATTGCAAGGGCCCCTGACTGTTAGAGCCGCCAGGGCAGGTCGGTTCAGCCCCGCCCTTTTGCGCTTGCTGCGCCATGTGGCCTGTAGCAGGCTTTGCAAACATCAGAAGATATAAGGTACTGAACCATAGGATTCAAGCAACGGTTCTAGGCAGCTCACACTGCGCCACTAGGGAATTTCGCAGGCAGCATGGTCTGTGTATGTGCACAACGAACATTGATATCTGAGAAGAGGTACGCCGTCCGAAGTCCTTATAACTTAACCTAAAACCGAAAACCATGCACCAACAACCCATGTACTGTTCAACATGTTGTACATTTCTTAAGCTCGCAGAAGATTCCAACACCCTAAGACTTTGGCCCTGCCTCGTGTTTGGTCTAAACGCCTGAACCCCTCAACCCATCGACCCCCGTTGGGGGTTTAGGGGTAAACCCCTGCCCCACATATGTTGCCTCGGCCACGGCCATAGCACTGAACTTTGCAAACCCTTCTGTACTGCACAGTGAGCTTGTCTTGGGCCGAACACTGCACAAGCCGCACAATTGCGTTAAACTCATCTGTCAACAACAGAACGCAAACTCTTCGGCAGAGGGCACTTGACACACGAGCGCGTGTTCATAACTGAGGGCCTGATCAGACGGCTTCAATCGTGACAGCCAAATCATTCACAAAACAGCGGCACTCCCCCTTGAAGCAAAGTCCCTCATATTCTAGTTTCCGTCTAGCACAAAAAAGCAATGAGAATGTCATAGATCCAAGATTCCTCGGATTGCCAACGACGTAAACAACTCTCGTGCACAAAACCTCGGGAATGCACATGCGGAACACAAGGCACGTGTCAAGCTCGCAACCAACTAGGGGACCGGCGGCTGGTGCCCTCACATTTGCATGGAGTAATGAACTCCTGCACAGTCCGCAGTTGGCTTGCAACAATTCCGTGACAACACACTCGAACAGTATGTGAGGGCATCTTTTTGGGCAATGCAGGAGCCATTGTAAACAAATAACCTTTGCTGGCCTCCGCGGCACCTTCCTCTAAGCAAAAGCGGCACTGCGGGGCTTCCAATGCTTCGTGTTGTGGCGTTCCAGGCAACACCTGCAATAGCAAGACATGCCTACATCAGCACGAAACACAGCAATCCAGCCTCATCCATACTTTTGGCAGAAGGCCGATCTGTGTCAATAGCTTCCACCATCTCGTTCATCGCGAGGTCAAGGAACCAGTTTTGGCATTAACTCTAGTCACTGAATGTTCACAGACAACGCACGTACCTCTAGCCTTGTTGTATATGCCTGCGTGCAACACGACAAACAAAACAAACCACGTGAATGCCATCGGTGGCTACATAACCAAAATGCCTCGGCAGCAACAGCCATGGCAAGCTGCAGTGACTTTGCTTTCGCCCTTTTGTCCCGGAAGCTCCAAAAGCTGTGTCATGTTGCGGAGGATAACTCCCTGAAACGTGTCCGCCTATACGACTGCAAACGGCAAAACAAACAACTTGTGGAATCTCGCCAGCAAGACCCCAAACAGTCCAAGCCGAATTAAACGAATGCCATCGGATACCACGGCAGCACTCATTCTGCATGTATCTCCCGGATCACGCACTGCAACCTAGATTGAAAGTTCAAAACACCCAGTTGTCAAACAGCCCATTCGCCTGCATCGAACCCCTTTGACTCTTGGGTCCCTCCCTTGAGAACAAGCGAAAACGAAGTTCTCCAAATGACAAACATACCTACAGCTCCCAAGTGGACGACATCTTCAAGGCCTGAGCAACCCTGAAAATGTTCTAAACAAGTTCCAAACCTTGCACGGCTGAGACAACCAGACTTTGGGTTCTTTCTTTTGTTTGGACGGATGCAAAGATCTGGAGGCGCCCATCTGAAAAACACGAAACTCAAGGGTTTACAACCCGACGAATGACTATTCGGATAGGCTCCCAAGTACTTTACCTCGTCTGCTAAGGACTGCCATAAGGGGAATCAAATCACCTAGACCCAGACCCCAGCACAATGGATGGGGGCAGGTATCTTGTAGAACGAAAACTAACAGTTTCGCCAGTCTATGATGATAGGTAAGTGCTCACATTTATCTTCATTCAACTGCGAGGGCCTATGGCTTCGTCTTCAATTTGGAAAGAAAAGAACTGCATCATCATCACATCATCATCATCACCATCACCAGCATCATCATCATCATCATCATCATCATCATCATCATCATCATTATCATTATCATTTTCCGTAACCGGAGGGCACGTCGAAGGTGATTGGGTGTGCTGTGCAGGCGCTCTGTGCAGATTTGCTGATGAAACAACATCGGAAGCACTGGTTCACTACCTGTGCTTGTCCATACGAAAATACCCCCCGCTCTACTTCTGGAAACAAAAAACAATCTCGTCTCACTCCTCCAGAAACAAAAAAGCAATCTCGTCTCCTCTCCCCCTTCCTCCCATTCCACATTCTCTCTTCTCCCTTCCTCCCTCTGATTTAAAATAGAGCCCCTTCTCTTGTCTTCTCCGCTTCCTCCCACTCCACAATAAGTAAAAGGGGGGGCTGCACCTCCCAGCGCTCTGCTCGCATTGCCACGGTGCCAGGACGCCTAGAGTCCTCATCTCAATCGGAGTTTCCTCCGACGTGCACCCAATTCGAGCAGGAAGAAGGACCCTCCGCTAACCCTAAACCCTAAACCCTAATGTTAACCTCACATCTATAAATGGGGTGGTAATTGCAATATTCGCCAGGCCAGCGGGCCCCACCAGCCGAAGACTACTTTCCTTTACGGGAGGATTCCGGGCCGAAATCCATAAACAAGTCTATATAGAGGGGTCCGGTGAGAATGATAATGGGGTGACAACTGCAATATTTTTCTGGCCAGGAATGCAAAATTTACGGAAAATGGCTTAAGAGTTCCATTGCAGAGAAGATTTTTCAGCGGAGCTGGCTTGAAAGAGCTCCGAGGCTCAGTCTTTAGAGAAGCAAGACGACCCTGACAGCTGACCCCCCCAGAGCCCAGAAGACCCCCAGATTCCAACTATTGACACCCCCTCTTTTTGTTGACCCCTCCAAACCCCGGAGACCAAAACAAGATTGGGGGTGGGGTTTCTAAAAGCGACGTTAACATTAAACCCTAAACCCTAAACCCTAAACCCGAAGCGCTAAACCCTAAACCCTAAACCCTAAAACCTAAACCCTAAACCCTAAACCTAAACCCTAAACCCTAAACCCTACACCCTAAAAACCCGAAAAACCCTAAACCCTAAACCTAAAAACCCTAACCCCTAAAAACCCTAAACCCCTAAAAACCCTAAACCTTAAAAACCCTAAACCCTAAACCGTAAACCCTAAACCCTAAACCCTCAAGACAAAAAAATAACAATTATACGTGGTATCATTCTGAATTTTCCCAGGTTGTTTGTCTAAACATCTGACTAGTAGAGTGTAAGTCCATTCATCCACAGCGCCTGGGAGGCCAAATGCTCAAGTTACTTAAACCTCTGGGGCCTTGCCACCCAAAGAATCCTAGGAGGCCAGCCAGGGCCGGAAGGCCAAAAACATACATTAGGCTCTAAAACAGAAACGTTCGCTCAAAACTTTCGCTCAAAACTTATTGGGACCCCCTCCCCCCCCACCTCACCCTTGCCCCCTAACCTCATTTCTAAAAAGGAATGTTTCGCGCAAAACTTTCGCTCAAAAGGTTTCGCTCAAAACGTTTCGCTCAAACCCAAACCCTATACAATTTCTAGAACCCTAAACCCTAAACCCTAAACCCCCTAGACCCTAACCCCTAAACCCTAAACCCTAAACGCGTAGATATACACATATATATATGTATGTATGTACATCATTTTGGTATGTGCATATATATATATATGTATATGTATATGTATATGTATATGTATATGTATATGTATATATATATATGTATATGTATATGTATATGTATATGTATATGTATATGTATATGTATATGTATATGTATATGTATATGTATATGTATAAATATGTGCATACATAATTATATATATATATATATATACATGTACATATATATAACATATATCATTACATACCTATATATGTATATGTATATATGCTACCCCCCCCCCCCCCCCCCCCCCTCCCCAAAGATCCAGGTCTTTATGTTTTGTTTATGTGTAAAAACAAGGTGGCGGCGCCCGTAAGAGGCCGTGTGACTGAACACATTCTGTGTTTACATTTTTCGCGTCGAGGGCTGAAAACCCAAGCAAAACACACATTTTCGTGATCACCGCAGCATTTGCAGGGCTCGAAAACACTGAAGGGTTAGGTCATTTTTTCGGAAAAATGCATTTTCGCTCGAAGCCTGATCGTTTTTTTTGTTGTTTTTTTCCAGGGGGTCCTTTTTTTTGAAGTTTTGGACGCGTTTTTTGCTCGAATTTGCGCTCTCGCCTAGGCGCGGGCACGTTTTGCTCATTCCCCATGTTGAACTTTCAAATGGCGATTTTCGGTTCGGGAAGTTTTTTCTGCGTTATGGCTCCGGCAGTTCAGGTTCGAAATAGTGCTCTCGCCACAGCGCAGGCATGATTTTCTGGAATTGTGCTTTGGTTGTAACCCAACAGACTTGTGCACTGGATCCTGAAAGTGGCCTCAAGTTGATTCTTCTTCAGGGTTCAAGGTTCAAAGTTTAGGGTTCAGGTTTCCGGATTTGGGTTTGCACTGATTGGACTATTCTTTTGGGTTTAAGGATCGTTTGTTTGTTGTGTTTTTTTCTCGGGGGTGTCGTTTTGAAGTTTCGGACACATTTTTTGCTTGAAATTGCGCTCTCGCCTAGGCGCGGGCGCGTTTTGCTTATAAACACCGAATTAAACAGCTAGGGTTTAGGCCTTTGGGGATTCGGGGTTCAGGCTTTGGAGTTGCAGGTGTGAAGTCCCAAGTCACGTGATTCCCCCCCCCCCCCCCACTCCCCCCCCCAACCCCACCCCGAGCCCAGAAATTGTGGTTACTCGCACGGCCTCTTAGAGGATCCGTCTCCAAAAACAAGAATAGGGTTGAGGGCTTCCCGAGATGGTTGTAAGATTCTAATTCTACAGGCATTGCCTGAATCTTAAACCCTCTGGAGGGTTGTTTTAGAGATACACCTTGGAAGGCTCCAAACTTTCAGCCCAGCCCAAAAGAGCCCAGCAACCCAAGGCTGGGCTAGTGCCACCAGCCCTAAGCCTTAAACACTTCTGGTCTCGACTCCTTGGTCTGGGATTTGACTGCTTGAATCGAAACCCTTCACCTCGAACCTCAAGTGGGGTGTAGATCCCGCGGCTTAGTTTTAAGACCTTGCAGCCTAAACCTTAAACCTTTACGGGGACAAAAGAGTTGCAGTGAAGGATTTAAGTTGAGTCCGGCCAATTGAAATTCAATATTTCAACGTACAGACTAAGATTTCAACTATTGTGCCAAAGTTCGACAGCAGGCAGTGCGCAGAAGCGATTCCTCCACACTCAGCCGGGGCACAAAAAGGGCTCTTGTGTGGCTCACAGTTGTCATGGACATCTTGCGGGCACCAAAAAAGACGACTCAGAAAAGGCACCACACAGCGCCAAAAAATGAAGACTCAGCAAGGGCACCGCACAGACCCAAAATGACGACTCAGAAAGGCACCACACAGCAACCAAAAAAAGAGACTCAGAAGGGCACCACATAAGCGACCAAAAATGAAGATTTGGAACGGGCACCACAAAGTGACCAAAAAAGTGACGCAGAATGTGTGGTGCCCCTTCTGAACCTCTTGGGAGACTCAACAGCTTGGCACGCGTGCTACCAACTGCCTCTTGGCACGCTAGCACTGGACCTGATGTAGGAGACCATCGCTAGGAAAGGTGAAGGCCCTGCAGGCCCACCTGAGCTTGGCATGCGCAGGACCATGAACTGACTGATTTGGGGGCATTTGGGGATCTCTCACCGGCCAGAAAACACTAGCTCCCTCCTGGCAGACTTGTCCACTTGGATTTTTTTGCCTGACGGCAAAATGGGGGTGCGAAGCACTCTCCCGCTATGTCTGTAGCCTCCGAGAAAAAATTGTGCAGGAAGCAGAACAGACCTTACAGTTGCAGAATCCATCAATTGCAAAATCCATGAAACTCGACGTCTCAGCTGCAGTATAACAAAGTAAACCAAAACCTCTGGTCTCTAGAAGCCGCCAGCGTCAAGCGTCAAACGATTCACACATATATAGAAGCCGCAAGGGTCAAACGATTCACAACACTATAGAACAACAAATCTTCAGAAAACATACAAAGGCAAAATCAGAGACAAACAAAGAGCCAGAAAAGAGATCAGGAAAAATACACAAATAACGCAAACCAAATCAAAAACAGTTTTGCACTCAAAAAATATTTCAGCAATATAAGCAACTACTACTGCTACTGCTACTGCTACTGCTACTGCTACTGCTACTGCTACTGCTACTGCTACTGCTACTGCTACTGCTACTGCTACTGCTACTGCTACTGCTACTGCTACTGCTACTGCTACTGCTACTGCTACTGCTACTGCTGCTGCTACTCGGCAACTCAGCCCCACTTCTGAGGGCGGCGCGAGGACAAAACAGCACAAGGGAAGCGCAACCGTGCAACACGTGCGGACAAGCTCATCGGCATCCCGTGGCACGTGCTAGCGCGTGCTTGCCCTTGGCGAAACTTAGCAAGGCAACATCCCAGCATCCCTACTTCTGAGGGCGGTGCGAAGATGAGCCGACATAATTGGAGCACAAACAGAGTGCAGTGGACATGTCCGTGATGGCTTGCCACAAGCAACCATGTGCGTGCACCCCCATGGCCAGCGGTCCAAGAAAGCAGTGGATGGGCTCATGGGTCTGCGAGGTGCCTCACGCTGCCGGCAGTCTCCGGCATCCGGCGGAGCACTGCCCTAGCATTCTCGCGCTGCAAAGAAATGGCAAGGGCCTGGTACAGGCGGTCGGCCTCCTGTGATGCCGGCTCCCCGGACCGCAATACCAGATTGGCTGCCAGCTGCTGCCAGGCACGGACGGCGCATGGGGCCCAGCCCCCACTTGCCTCAACAACCATGGGAATGAACTGCAGGCCTTGCACGGCGCATACAGCCTTGGTGTCCTTGTGCGAGCACTTGCGTGCCTCATAGTCCGCTGCAGGGCGTTCGGCTGCCGCCGCCACAGCTGCGTGCTGGCCCGGTCGCATCCCACAGGTCACGGCGAGGGGCCGTGCAGCCCCCAGCTCGGCACCCAAACATCGGCCGGGCGCCGGCCGTTGCCCGCGCGAGAGCCATCCTCCGAATATCCGGCTTCCCCCAACCGAGGCGGCAGCAAGTCTGGCTTCTCGACTTCCGGGCTGAGGCCCGCGGCCTGAGCACGTGCGGCCAGCAGCGACCGGAGGCGATTGCGGCGCTTCGTGCGATCACCCCCACATGGGCAAGCCCGGGCAATGGTCGCCGAACTTGTCAGCAATGCCGTCACATAGAGGGCAAACTGCATCCGATGCGGCTACAGGCAGGCGCAGGCGGAGCCGCACCATGACTCGGAATAGCGGCCCATCCACGTGCAAGCCAAGAGCTTCACTGGGGGGGGCATGTAGCCAGGCGCCTGCGCGAGGTTGCTGAAGTAGTTGCAGGTGGGCACGAAAGGCCTCGCAGCCAGGTGCCTCCTCTGGCAGAGGCCCAGTGCACAAACTCTCCAGGCACTCGCGGACGGCACTGTCAAATGCCGTGGCAGCAGACCCGAGCAGTTGGGTTGGGGTGACCCGCAGAGCGAAGACAAACTTGCAGAACGAAGCGAAGTGTCTAAGCAAAAGCAACCCAGTCTGGGGGTCGGGGAGCTCGGCGATGGCCCGCAAGAGAGGCCGGGCCTTGTCGACCCGCTCCGCAAGTGTAGCGGCTTCAGTGTAGCGGGCCTGGCCGATCGGGGCGCCAAGAAGAAGGAAATTGCCACTGGCATTGACGCGGATGCCGGCAGGGAAGGCACGTGCGTCAACTGACGCGGTCAAACCTCCGCACACAATGAGCTCGCACTTTTGCGGGTTGAGTTGCAAGCCCACCTGACGGGCAGCAGAAACCAACCTGGTCAGTGAGGCAGCCACTGGCTGACAGCCTCCTGCGAGGAAGGCGTCGTCCATAAAGGCAAAAGCAAGTTCGGGGCGGCTTGCTGCCGGGCCAGACTGCGCGGCTTGAAGAGCGGGCTGAAGAGCCAACGCGAACAGCAGCGGGCCCAGCGGGTCCCCCTGCTGGACGCCGACTTCCGAGGTGAGCACTCCGTCAAAAAGGAGCCGGGTGTGGCGGTCGTAGCACCACTCTGCCCACGGAGCCAAACCAGGGAAGTGAAGGCGGCGCAGAAGGGCAGCCCTGTCAACAACATTAAAGGCGTTGTGGAAGTCAACCTTTAAGAAGACCTTGTCAACGTGCCCCGCGTTCCTCTGCACCCACTGTCTAGCCGTGTGAACCGCAGTGTCAGCCCCCAGTTTGGTGGCAACCCCGACTTGCAGCGGCCACAGGGCCTGGTGCGCCGCCTCTCGCAGGCTGGCACAAAGGCACTTGGCGGCCAGTCGCCGGAAGACCTCCCCGACAGCTATCGGCCGCACATCGCCAGAGCCTTTGGGCAGAGCGTACAAGTTGGCCCCGGCCAAATGCGGCGCGAGCTCAGATGGCGCCTCGCCCCGGACAAGGATGTGCGTGACGGCCGTCAAGTGCGCAGCAACCTCGTCAGCGTGGCCGGCACTCGAGAGGGCTTCCCGGAGGTGGTCCCCTCGCAAGCCGGTAGGCCCAGAGGCGCTGCCTCTGCGGAAGCTGCGAACAGCACTGACAACCTGCTCCACGGAAATGTCCGGCACATTGTGCTGTGGCGGCGGTCCAAATTGCACGAGGCAGGGTCGGGCGGGGGGAGCCTGTGGATGCTTGTCTCGCAGTTTGGTCACAGTGTCCCCGTCCGCCTCTAACAAGGCTGGGCTGGTGAGAGCAGCGCAGGCTCTGGACAGCTCACCCTCCGCCGCCAGCGCCACACAGCGAGACTGGCGGCCGGCAAGCGCAGCAGCTTCGTCCACTTCCACGGCCTGGCGCCGGCGACGGGGCACAGCATCCTCCCAGAGTTCCTCACGCTCACCCTCCAACCAGCGCTGGCACCGACGCAGCGTAAACTGGGCGGCCTGGTCCCGCCGGTGAGCCCCACCTCGCGGGGCAGGACGTAGCACCGCCTTCGGGAGCATGAGAAGCTGCTGCCAAGCCGCTACAGTGTTGACGGTCGCCACATGGGCCAGGGCACAGGCGAGGCATTGGGCCCAAGCCCCCCTTGCAGCTCTCGGAACATGCTTCAGGACAGGGAGCTTGGCGGCAAAGATGTCTGCGAGGTCAGGTCCAGCGCAACGTCCCCCCCCAGCCAAGCTTGCTCTGGATGCGGGCTGCCGGCTCGCGGGGCGGCAGCGTGAATGGGTGCCATTGAAGCGCTTGGAGACCGACAGCCCGCAAACAGAACACAAGTCGAGGTCATGGGACTGCAGGTAGGACTGTGGCACGTGGCCAGTCAAGACCCCGGCACAGTGATCATCTAAATGCGGTCGCATAGCCACGTGGCTGGCCCAACCTCTAGCATTGGCCGCATCTCCGCTGGCGCATCCCGGCACAGGGCAGAATATCCGTTGGACGGCCCCCCGAGTTGGCGACCTCTCCCGCTCATCAGAGGCAGGCCCCGGCTTGGAGGCTTCACCGATGCGCTTACCCCGGCAGGGCCACCCAGACCAATGCGTGCGCTTAGGCTGCGGTCCCCAATGTTGTTGGCGCTGGCGCTCAAAGAGGCGAACCGGGAGCCGCCGCATCCGGGCCTGGGGTGGGCTCCAACCAACGAGGGAGATATGAGGCACCACCAAAGTCCTGCAACTCTGAAGATTCAGCGCGCGCGTCAGGGCCTTCCGCGCAGAGCGACCCAGGGGTGTTGGCAGGCAGAAAACCCTCTCGTTGGAGTCAACCTCCTGTCCCCACGGAAGCTGGAAGCACTTCCTCACACGTGTCGCGGCCCAGACCCAGACCAGAACCCCAAGGAGATGCCCAGAGCGGCCCGGGGAGGGAGCCATGGCTCAAGTGGAGTTACAGCTGGAGAGCACCTCTCACCTGCTACTGCCTCTGCTACGACTACGACTACGACTACGACTACGACTACGACTACGACGACGACGACTACGACTACGACTACTACGACTACGACTACTACGACTACTACTACTACTACTACTACTACTACTACTACTACTACTACTACTACTACTACTACTACTACTACTACTACTACTACTACTACTACTACTACTACTACTACTACTACTACTACTACTACTACTACTACTACTACTACTACTACTACTACTACTACTACTACTACTACTACTACTACTACTACTACTACTACTACTACTACTACTACTACTACTACTACTACTACTACTACTACTACTACTACTACTACTACTACTACTACTACTACTACTACTACTACTACTACTACTACTACTACTACTACTACTACTACTACTACTACTACTACTACTACTACTACTACTACTACTACTACTACTACTACTACTACTACTACTACTACTACTACTACTACTACTACTACTACTACTACTACTACTACTACTACTACTACTACTACTACTACTACTACTACTACTACTACTACTACTACTACTACTACTACTACTATACTACTACTACTACTACTACTACTACTACTACTACTACTACTACTACTACTACTACTACTACTACTACTACTACTACTACTGCTACTACTACTACTGCTACTACTACTACTGCTACTGCTACTGCTACTGCTACTGCTACTGCTCCTGCTACTGCTACTGCTACTGCTACTGCTACTGCTACTGCTACTGCTACTGCTACTGCTACAGCGGGAAAGAAGAGCGCACATCAAAGAGACCCGGGAGCGAGCATTTTTCCGGGATTTGGCAGGCTGCATTGGTCCCCGAAACACTCGGATCGATGATGAGACGTGGATCCCTGCCCGCGTTATGCACAATGTTTAATTTGCCAATAGCCAAACGTGGCCATAATAACTTGCGAGCCTCCTCCTCCTCCGATTCTACTGCCACCAGCCAGCCACTGTCCACCTCCTTTTGGATCAACTGAGCCAGCAGTTCCGGGTTTTCTTCCGCACCCTTCCTTCCCGTGCACAGCAAGACGTCATCCGAAGGAGTCAGCGGACATGGTTTCGGAACAAAAACATGTGAAGGCGGGATATCCCCTTGCACCCCAATAGGAACACCAGCTTTCAGGGCAGGCCAAACAGAGTGATCCCTATCCTCCACCAGGCGCGAGAGGGCCGTCAAAGCATCCAAGGCATAAGGCTGACCCGAATCAATAGCCCAGGAAGGCAGCCCTTTCAAACCATTAGACTTAAACTCCTCCCAAAAAAGACGCATCTGGGCAACTTCTGCAGCTGAAAAGAGTGGCGTTGTGGACTTCTCTGCCACATGCTTATGCAAGCGGGCAGGCAACCCATTTTCCGCAAAATAGGTAAAGAAGCCCAAACGTATAGGCTTCCCGTAGCCCTAGCTGTAGGGCCTACGGCTGGCTACGCGTAGGCCTGTCGGTATGCGTAGGCCTATGAGTAGGCTACCGGTAGGCCTACCCGTAGGCCTGCGGGTAGGCTGCCGGTAGGCCTATCCGTAGGCCTACGGGTAGGCTGCCAGCGGGTAGGCTACCGGTAGGCCTACCCGCAGCCCTACGGGCAGGCGACCGGCAGACCTATCCGTAGACCTATGGGTAGGCTACCGGCAGGCCTACCCGCAGGCCTACGGGTAGGCGACCGGCAGCCCTACCGGCAGGCTTATACGTAGTCGAGGCATAGAAGAAGTGATGATCTCGGGGCTGGGGCTCGGGCACAAAAAGGAGGGCCTAAGAGTCCATGCGTGCGTGATTTCTTTTACGGATGCACATGATGTCTTGGGTCGAGAATTTAGGGAGCAGTTTGACAATTGCTTTCGTCGTTTCTCGAGTCCTGGGGCTCGGGGCTCGGTCCAGGGCCTACGCCCGAGGCCCTGGACCGAGCCCCAGGACTCGAGAAACGACGAAAGCACCCGTCAAACTGCTCCCTAAATTCTCGACATGTGCATCCGTAAAAGAAATCACGCACGCATGGACTCTTAGGCCCTCCTTTTCGTGCCCGAGCCCCAGCTCCGAGAGCATCACTACTACTATGCCTCGACTAGTACAAGCCTGCGGGTAGGCCTGCCGGTCGTCTACCCGCAGTAGGCCGACGGAGAGGCCAAGAGGCAGCTGCGCATAGCCTCCACGTAGGCCTGTACATAGGCTACCCGTAGGCCTAGGGTAGACCTACCCATAGGTCCGACATAGCCTTAGTTTCGGGCTTCTGTATGGCAAAATAATGAAAAAGCCGTGTGCGCAAGTCTGCAAAGATATCTAGGTAGACGCGCAGCCGGGCGGCTCCAATCTGGAAGTGAAAATATCCTCCCGCCATCCTGCGCCCCCAACAGGAAACTCCTGAAAAGATTTGACCAGCACTCGCAATGCTGCAGCCTCCAGTGTAAGCTCAGTGCCAGTACGCGCTGATGTATCCGTGGAGAACAAAGGAGTGATCAGCCGGGCATAGTGCTGCGCGAGCTGCTGCGGAAAGACTGCTGAGGCCCTGGAAACAAACCAACCATGCGCATCTTTCGCTTGCAGCAAGGCACGCCAGGAAGTGGCAAAAAAGCCAGTGCTTGGCCATATCATAGCCATAGTCGCAAGCCGCAACGACTACCAGGTCTGCCGAGATATCCAAAATGAATTGGCGAGCCTCCGGCTCAACCAGCTCATGGCGTTGTAAGGCTGTTCTAGAGAGATCTGACCCCGACATGAAGACCGCCTGAAGCAACTGAATGCAGCGAACCAGCAACTTGCGACTTTGCGTGACCAACCTTTGCTGCTCAGGCGTATTCCAGGGAAAACCTTGCAAGTGCTCAGGCGACCGCACAGGCGGAGGACCCCCGTCATTTTGCAATTTCAAACGACTGTACTGAGAGCAGCTCTCGTGACGTGCCCACATGTTTGACGTGGGGCTGGCCAACGTGGGCAACTCACAATCCCATGTATTGAAAAAAAAGAGTGAGTGCGCTTGTGAATGAATCTGGTGTCAGATAGAAGGGCATCCACAGGCACGCTTTTGCCGCAACGCAAGTTTTCCACAAGCATTGCAGCAGGTCCAAATTTGTGCAAAAAAGAACGATTCTTTCTGTCCATCACAAATGCCTTTGTTTGGTTTGCTTGGTTGCAGAAAACTGGAAGCAGACTCCAAGGGTTTCGTGGACATTGCAGAGATCCCCAAAGGACGCCACTGTCACGCGCGCCAGACAACTGCCGCAAATCCAACATTAATGCGGCTTTATAAACGGAAGTCCATAGTCTCGTGGCCGGAACGGAGGGTTGAACCCTGCTTAAAGCCTCCACCGCTTATAAATAGCTGCCGTTGAGCAATAAAGCTTTTTGACGCAACTTCTTCGTTGTTCATCGAAACACAGGTCTGCCGCCGCAAGTTCTCTTTCGGCTTCAAAGCTTTGATCCGCGCTGTTTTGGGTAATGGCGCATGGGGGTTGTTGTTTGGGTATTATTTGGTTCTTCATTTCAATAACTTTTAAACATAGGCCGCAGCACAGAAAAAGACATCTGGACATCGTCTTGAACGTTTCTTTTGGCTGCTTGGCCACTCTCCACTTTCACTTTCCCGTTTTCTTCACTTTCTCATGTCTTTTCTCAGACCGTGGAGGAAGTGAGAGAAGGGAATGGTAGAAGGAGAAGTGTGTGAAATGAGAAGAAGTTAGGGTGGATAAATGAGGGAAGCGAGAGAAATGAAGTGAGAAGAAATGAGCTGCCACTTTCCTCAGAATTTTTTTTTTGACTCTTGAGGGCTTTATTGAGCTCTTTGAAAAGAGCGGAACTCCAGAACTTTATCTTACTTGAAATGAAAAACATGTTTTTTTTTTTTGCTGAATTCGATTATTTGGGGCCTCCATTTTGTGGGCCAGGCAGTTTTGGGCCTGGGTGGGGTGGGCGGGGAAGAGTGGAGACAAGGTAAGTGGGAAGTGGTGGAAACTTTGCAAAAGTTTGGCGTGGAGTGGGTGAGTGGGTGGGTAGGAAGTGGTGGGAAGGAAGTGGTGGGGGGGTGGGGTGAGAAGTGGGGTAGGAAGTGGTCTGGGGCTGGGCTGGACCTGGGCCCAGGGTTGGGCTTGGGTCTGGGACTGGGGCTAGCGGGCTGGTCATGCCCAAGTCATGCAGCAGAAAAACTCTCATGCTTCTCTGTATGGTGAAACATCCTTAGGTGAATTTTTAGGGGCAGACCGATTTTTCAAACCTTCGGGTCCTGTCCTGTGAACGGATGGCCTGCTTGAGCAACACATAACCCTTCAGAGCCTGTCCCAGACAAGTTCAAGCACCTTGCAGCAGGTGTCATATGGACTTTCCATTTGTCTTGTTGCAACTCACTCCGTCTGCAGGATGCTCACGAATGCTGATTTCGTCCCGAATGACTTGCGGCTGTTGGGAGGCCGTAAAACGCCGAAAACCGATTAATCTTGGGCGGCCGACAAACGCTTTCGTGCCCAGATCCCCGGCTTTTAACGCACGAGCTTCACGAAGCAAAGCAACACGCAATGACAACTGGATCGGCAAGGTTGCAGATGCTGCGGAAACATGGAGTGCTTCACATTGGTGATGCACGCGACATGCTTGTGGCTGCCGAAGATCTGCGCGGCAAGGCTCCACTTGGACACCTTCGGTCCCCGCCACTTCGTTCGTTGCCGTTGGACGTGTAGGATGGGAGTAGGAGTGCAGAGTGGACTCTGAAGCTTCGCTGTTTTGCTGTTCGGAAGTGACCTGAAGTCCCCGAGGTGACCAAAGCAGTTGCATTGTTCTTTTGCTTTACCTCCTTTGTAGAACAAAGTTGAGATGGAATTCGTAGCTTTTTGGAGCCCTTAGCTCTTGGAGAGAGAGCTTGCTGCAAGAACTGAAGCTTGCTGAACACTTTGGTGTTTGGCTCAAGTGCGAAGTGAAAAAGAGACAGCTGCGCGAGCTTTGCTTGTCACAAGTACCTTGGAGGCTCCTTGTGTTTGCGCCGAAAGTTTTGAGGCTCGACCTCATGGCCATAGGGCGGGCCTGGAGCGCTGCTTGCAAGAGGTCATATTCTTACAGCCCCGCGCAGCGGCCGATTTTTGAAACGGCAACTTATCGGCTTGGCATGCTGAGCCTGGTGCAGTTTAAGGCCCCCCAAGGCTGCTTAACGGTCTGCAGCCAACCGCGCGTCAAGTGTGAGAGTCAAGGGACCTTGTAACTCGGAGCCCCGCGCAGCCGATTTTTTGTGGAGAGCACTTCAAGCAGGTTGACCCCGTGACTACACCTGATGCGGGACCCACAGCAAATTACTCGGTCTGGTCACTTCTGGGCCTGCTGGAGAAGGCTGAAGCAACAGTTCCTCACATCCCTTCTGGGCCTTCTGGCGAAGGTTCCGGTAGCCGTTTGCGGGGCCTAATCACTTCTGGGCCTTCTGGAGAAGGGAGCAGTTTGAGAGGTCTACTCACTGCTGGGCCTTCCGGAGAAGTTTTAGGCAGCAGTTTGAGAGGCCTAATCACTTCTGAGCCTTCCATGGAAGGTTGAGGCAGCAGTTTTGAAGAAGTCTAATCACTTCTGGGCCTTCAGGCAACTGTTAGAACAGCAGTTTAAGAGGCGTAATCATTTCTGGGCCTTCTCTGGGCCTTCCGGAGAAGTTTCAGGCAGCAGTTTTGCGAGCCTTCCGGGAGGGTTTAGGCAAGGGCAACAGTTTGATACGCCAAAGGACTTCTGGGCCTTCCGGAAAGACCTGTGCACCTTGAGCACCAGATGCTCTTTGTGAAGATTGCCGAAACGGTGCATCGTAAAGCTGGAAGCCGATGGAACGCGGCCGCTTGACGTCATGTGCTTAGCAACATCAGATGAGCTTTCACGTGTTGTCCAGTCTTCCAACAAGGAAGCGGACCCGAAGAACTTCTTCCAAAAGCGAGCATGATGGAGAAGAAGTCCAAATGTCAAGGCAAAGGTCAGCAGAGAGTCTGCGCGTATGCTTGATTCCTTCGGAATCTGTGAGCTTGCTTGGACGATGCTGCAAGTGCGAAGTAGTTTTTACCAAAATTTTTAACTTTGCGGTGCATGTAAACATAGAAGCATGTTTTTGCCGCAGTCTGAGATCAATGTTTACCTTTTGAACGCCGTGCATCATTCTCGAATGGCCCAAACGCGCTTGTCAGACCCACCCGGCTGAGGGCGCTACATGTTGCTTGTGTTGATTTTGCCGTTGTGGACGGGGAAGGTGGGTGTTTGTTTGTTTGTGCGCTGCCCTTGGTTAGTAAGAGCGAGAACGCCAAGGAAGTGCTTTGCGCATTGCGCGGGCCTTTGTCTGCTAGTAGAAGCGAGAACGCAGCAAAGGTTTGTGCTTTCGATGCATCCAGTTCGCGTGCGGTTGCTGTGCTGCTTGCTGTGTGGCTTTACCAGCCTGCATGCGTGAGAGCTGTGCTGCTCACTGTGTGGCTTACACCAGCTCTTTGCCTGTTGATGCGAATAACTGCCCTACACCCAGCAGTAAGCCTGCCTCTTCCGCCCGTGCAGCGTATCTACTCTTTGCAACAGTGGAGTGCGCAATTGCCACGCCCCCTAGCTTGTACGAGCCTTGCCGCCAGGTGCCCGCACATGCACATGCCCGCGCATGCGCAGGATGGTAGTTTTGATAATCTGGCAAACTCTCGCATATTGCAACTCCCCCGCATGCTCTGCGCTTCTTGATTACACCTGGATTTCTGCGACGACTTCGAGTGCTGAGCGCGGGAGACACCAAGACGTTTGGCGCTTTTAGTTTTGGCGGGTTGCTGCGGGTTTTTGTGGTTGTGTATGGTGGTGTTTTTGGTGTGTGCTTGCTTTGGTTTTCGCGCCTGCGACTGTTTCACCTCTAGTGTTAAGACCCGCAAGGACGGTCCACTGCGCTGCTGATGTAGTAAAGAGGCGACGGTTCAAAAAAAGATCTTCACAAAGAGCATCTGCACGATGTCAACTCTGCTTTTCTCTGGGGGCGAAGCATCTTGCATGCGCTGCACCAGTCGCCATGGTTTGCATTCATAGTATCATGCTCCGACCAAGTCGTGCGCCAAGACGCGTCGATGCACTCCAGCTCTGTGCCGTGTCAGTTTGTCTTTACCAAGAGACTTCCAGCTTTCCAGCCTTATTGAACTGACAAGATCAGTTCGAAGAAGATAGTGGGCAATCGCGTGGTGTGGATCTGTGCCTGGCGATAATTGCAGTGGGGAGTCGTTTGCTACACCCGGACAGCGCTCGCACTTAGAAACAGTAACGCTGTAGATGGCCCTTTGTTTGCCAGGAAGGTCTCCGAGTGTCTTTGCATCTGGTCCACACATGCGAGAACGTGTGACCCACAAAATCCTGGACGGCTTTTTCGCCAGCTTCAGACGTGAAGTCGATTGGGCAGCCTTCCTTCCCTCCCCTCGAATGTGGACCCAGTTGACGGCCTTGGATGGATTTAGCCAAATCCACACGAGACACTGGTGGTAGAACCTCTCCACGTGGCACAAGCAGGCTGTCACTAGAGCACGCAGACAACCGTTCAACACGTCAAGTCCCACGTTGGAAAGTGCGGACAAGTTGGCTTTCTGGTTGTGAGACAAGTCTTTGGAGGGTCAAAAACGTATTGGGACGCTGATACACAAGTACGTTCTGCTGCATCATCCCACCCGACCTTGAACTTGAGATGGCCAACACCAACGTGTGCTTTCGAAGATTAATCTCTCAGCAGCAGCAACCGGAGCTGATATTGTGATCCAGCGCTATGACCTGCGCAGTGCAGGTCTGGAGGAACTACTGGAAACGCCAGCCTTACTGATGCTGCTGGCCGGTTAAAGCGTCTGCATCTGCTTGCTTGCTCAGGAAGCTCTCTGTCTCAACTTGTCGCAATGGACAGGCTCTGCTGCTGATGGTGAAGAGATGTCCACTTCAAAAATTTTCTCTGGAAAACAACTTTTGATTGGGCAAAACAAAAAACCATCTTTTTTCTTTCTTAAAGATGTTTTATTGGTTTTTTTGTTCTCACCCGTGTTGATATCAGGCCTGTGTCTGTTTGTCCAGGTGCAGCCATCTGAGAGCAGCAAGAACGGCGCAGGGCACGAGCGAGCTTCAAACGGCATTTGCAAGCGAAACAGATCTGGGTTGCTCATGGGGGGGTGTGTCCATCTATCTCGAAATTTATATCTATATCTATATCTGTATCCTAATCGATATCTATCTATATCTATATCTATATCTATATTTATATCTATATCTATATTTATATCTATATCTATATCTATATCTATATTTATATCTATATTGTGAGCTGACATGAGTGCATATGCATCTTCTGCTCTGTGATGCATTAGGACTCGGCAGACCACCTTGTAGTTTTCCTTTGCATGTAGAGTTTTGCAATTCGAATCAATGCCAATATTTTGGCTCAAGTACCGAGCTTGTGCCTTTGAGCACGGTAGCGTCGTACAGTAGCTCCTAGGTTGCTGTGCGGTCCGACCGGACGCACTCAGGCGTAGCTGCACAAGTGCTTGAACTCGCGAAGTCGTAAAACAGCGTGACCGGGCTGTGATTGCATTGGCTTAGTGCAAGTCCAGTGCTGGTCGACTTCACAATTGGGGGCTGTTCTGGGAAGCGTACAGCTCTTGTGCCTACGGCCCGAGTGGGCAAGCATTGCTTTGCTTGTCTGTCGCGGTCCGTGACCTGGACGCGTGGACTGTGTGCCACGCTTGCGGCCTGTTAACCAAGGCGCGGCGCTTCGTGTGCCACGCCTGCGGCCTGCTAACCAAGGCGCGGCGATGTCCGCAGAGGTTGCAGGTCAGGCCGAGGGCGTCACCCTCCTCGAAGCGATCGAGGGTGGAGACGTTCCCTATCCCGAGCGGATGAGCTACGTCGCTTGGCTTAAGTGGCGTAGGGAGACTGGCAGCCGTCCGTTGTCCAAGCGGGATGGGGTCAGCACTACGCCAGAGCAAGAGGCGGCTCTCTGGCGGAAAGTCATGAAGTTCCTCCATGACGCCGAAGACGAGGACGAGGATGAGGAGGAAGAAGAAGAGGACTCCGAGCTAGTCCCTGAGGCCTCGGGCGCTGGAGGCGACAGTCCGCCGCGCCGCCGCGGGTGGACGTCAGCGCCGCGGCTAGGGAGCTGGCCATGGTCCCTACCGGTGCTGCCTATGTCCCTGCTACGGCACCAGGGTCCCGCCCGGCGGGACCGTCCGGTCCGCCGTCGACAGCAGGTTCAGTGCCAGGCACCGCAGAGGGCTTGCAGGCGGAGCTGCGCGCGATTTTCCGTCCAGACCAAGAACCGGTCGCGGACTACTTGACGCGCGTTTCGCGGATTGTCCTCGCGCTGAAAGCGCATGGAGTCACGGTGAGCTCCCGTGACCTTGACGCCTTAAGCACCAAAGCCACCCTCCTTGCGGATGAGTTCTCGAAGATAGGCGGGGACTGGCATCCGACAAAGATGGTCCGTCGGCTGCGGACCAGATTCTCGGTCGCGGCTTTGCGCGGTGGCGAGGACCCCGAAGACGCAGAGGAGATTCAGCGCGAAATCCAATGCATCGGGGAGCTTATCCTCGCGCTAGGGGGAAAAGAAAGCTCGAGCCAAGAGAAGGTTTGGAGCTCCCCGTCCGATGTGCCAGTTGAAGCCGTGGGGCCGCGTTCCCCAGGGCTCCCACAGCCTGCGACTGCAAGTGGGTTGGGGGTAGGTTTGGACCGTGGAGGTTTGCACACTGCCGAGGTTGCAGGTGGTCCTTCCGCGGCCCGTGACCTGGGCGCGACGGACGGCGATTCCCCTTTGCGCGCGAAGCTTGCGGCGCTGGAGATGGAGATAGAAGCCCTGAAGCGAGGTTCAGACGGCGGAGGTTCGCAGACCGGGTCCCAAAACCCGGCGGGCGCCGCACTCGCCGCCCAAACTGAAGCGCTGAAAGAAGCGTTAGCGCAGAGGGGCGGGCAAAGCTCCATAACGACGGTCAAAACTGACCTCACGTGGCCGACGCTGACCGACGACAAGTCGGACGCGCGAGACGTTGTCCTGTTCTACGAGGAGTTCGAGGACGTCTGCGCGCTGGCCAACAACTGTCGCGGTATGAGTGCGCGCGAGAAGCTGCTAGCGCTACGCGGGCGCTGCCGCGGCTCGCGCATGAAGACGTACACGAACGCCTACCGCGCAGCGTGGAAGTCGGGAGAGGTTCTCTCCGACCCACAGGCGGTGTACGACCGCATCAAGAACAAGCACTTGATGTTCGGGGAATCGCGGGAGGAAAGAGAAGTCCGCGTGGATGGTGAGCATGCCTCCCTCGCTAAGGGCAAGCTCACAGGCCACCAATTCGAGCCTTTGTTTGAGGCATCGATCGCGGACCTTGAGGCGGTGGGTCTTGGGAAGACCCCACGAGAGTTGTATCTCTCGTACCTCCGCAAGATGCCCCCGTATCTCCAAAAGGAGATACGTAACGACAAGCGGTTGTGGCCCGGCGATCCCAAGGATGGCGGGCTGCGAGGGCCGCAGACTTGGGAGGAGAGCCACAAGGTCGTCTTGGAGTACGAACAGAGGGAAGCAGCTCACCGGGCTGTTTCCCACTCTGTGTACTCCACGACCGGCTCTCCGAGCGCGGACCCGTCGGTCGCGCTAGCCGAGGCTCAGAAGGAGATTAAGAGCCTCAAGGCCGCCGCCAAGGCTGCTGCGAAAGGAGCAGCTGCCGCGGCCAAAGCTGGCGCGGATCAGACGTTTGCCGCTGCGTCGAAGGGAGCTGGCAAAGGAGCGGACAAGAAGATCTGCTTCCACTTTCGCGACCACGGGAATTGCCCGAAAGGGGATGCCTGCCCGTACAGCCACGACAAGGAGCTTCGCAGAAAAGCTCTCGCGGCCAAGAAGGGTGACCAAACCTTTGCCACGGCGAAAGGCAAGGGCAAGGGGAAGGGAGGTGGCAAGGCAAAGGCCAACGCAAAGCCTAAGGCTGCGGCCAAAGGCGCGGCAAAGCCACCAGGCACTGTTTGCCCCTTTTTCTCCAAGAATGGGTCGTGCAAGAAAGGAGCCAGCTGCGACATGGTCCACAACCTGACGACCTCAGGAGGGACGCCGGCCTTGCCTGCCAACTGGGCCCCGCCCTCCGGTGCTTCCATGTCTAACCCCTTCGCCGCGTTCAGTGTCCAGATAGGCAGCTCAGGCGTCCAGGCAGGCGTCTCAGGAGCCGCAGGACGCGCCGCGGTGCAGCAGCACGCGCTTCCGTTGAGCAAGGGCGGGCGGGACAAGTTCGCCACCCTGGACGATCTGCCGAAGGACTGGTGGAGCCTGGCAGACAACGAGCCAGGAGGCTACCAGTACAGGACGGTAGTCCAGGTGCTCGACCGTAAAGTCGAGTGCATGCTCGACGGATGCGCCGGCGCAAACCACGTGACAGAGGAACTCGTGGTGGGCATGATGAACCGGGCTGCAGAGCTGGGGATCGGCACCGAAGATCCCGGCTTCCCGGTCGTGAGACTCGAAAAGTGGGTCCACCCCGAATATGTGCATGGCATTGCTTCGGGAGCCCCCGTTCCTCTGAAGGGGGCAGCAGTCTTGCGCGTCACGCTGCTGGAAGGCAGGACGGCGGACGACTGTCGCCCCAACACTGAAATTTTCGTGCGATGCAAAATCGCAGCCAGGGGGACGTCCGATTGGCACGGACTGATCCTCGGCGGCAGAGCGTTGGACTGCGCCGGAAGGATGGGCCTGGGTTTCAGGCCGGGTCCCGACTTTCACGTCCTCGACACGCTGGGAATCAGGATGCCCAGATGTGAGGATCACAGCAAGACCCGGAAGGACAGGGCCTATGCCTTTGAAGCGCGGTTGTCGAGCCTGGACGACGCGTCATGCACCGAGCCTGGGGGCGGAAGTCGAGAGCTCCTCCGCTACGACGGAGAAGAGCCGCTCGAGCTCTCGCCAGGCGATGGGGTGCTGGTGCCGGTCGTGCGGGAGTCAGGAGTCTCCGCAGAGGGATCCCTGTCCGAGGTCGTGCTTCCGGTTGAGTGTGGGGTTGAGGCTGTGCCAGGCCTTTGGCCCACAGGAGAGGGAAAAGGGTTTGTGTTGCTCGCAGCCCAAGAGTGTGATCACTCTCTCCAGCCGGGCGAGGTTGTTGCGGAAGTGCGTTCCGGCCTCGTTAGCACTGCGGCCTGTGGTTGTGGCGCGGTTGAGACGGTGTTCGAGTCGGAGCCGTCTCCGCAGGCATGTGCGGATTGTGGGGTCGCCGTTGCCTCGGTTGACCACGACCCGTGCTTTGCTTGCGGGTCCGCGTCCAGGGCCGCGGCAAGAAGCTTCCAAGGTTGTTCCTCGTGTGCGCGGTCCTTTGGGCGGCTGCGTACCGGCGCCAGGATCGGTGTGTTATCGGTCCTTGCTGCGGTGACTGTTCTCGCTTCGGTGTGGAGCGGGAGGGGCCCGGTTGGGCGTCCTGTTGAGGAGCCTGGAGTGCTTACTTGTTTGGACCACCTTCCAAGCGTCGACAGCTGGTGGGAGGCGCCAGGTGGTTACGCGTCTGTGTGGGGTAGGCGCCCTGCGCAGAAGGACCTTGGGACTCTGGCGGTCGAGAAGGCGCCTTACGAAACGTGCTTGCTTCAGCGCGTAGGTGAGGCGTGGCGTCTTTGGGACACGAGGGATTTGCGTGTGGCGGAAAGCGTTGCGTGCAGCGACGAAGTTCCCGTCACCGAACGCCTCGCGGTCTTTAGGACGCGCAAGGGGCCACGCTGGGCTGGTTGGCGTGAGGGATCAGCCACGGCTGGAAGAGGCGCAAGTGACGCAGTGCGCCCAGCAGACGCGGTCGACACGGCGCTGCCCGAGCTATCATATCGTGGAGAGCTGGGATATCGACAAGATGATCGAAGAGCCTCCAACGGACTACTATTATGAGAAGCTCGCGGCAGATATGCGCGCCCGACACCCTAAGGCGTGCCCGCACCTCCTCGACCACCTCGTTTCCTTAGAGGGTTTCCTAGACAAGTCAATCTTGTTTGGGTTCTCCTTTGGAATCAGCAAGGCCGAAGTTTGTGTCTCCAAAGGCAAGCTCCTGGGACACAACATTGGGCGGGACGGGAGTTCGCCTGACGAAGAGCGTTGTCAGGCGGTGATTGACTTTCCCCCGCTCTGGGAGAAGCTTCACATTCAGCAATTTTTGGGTTGCGCAAACTGGTTGCGCGGCTACCTGCCTGTTGAGTATGGGCACGCAGCCAAGATTTTAGGGCAGTGGCAGAAGCCAGGCGCCGTCTTTCCTGAAGGCGGGCTGGGCTCAGCCGCCACCGAGGGTTGCAAAGCCTTTAAAGCGATTAAGCGCATGATGCAGAACCGCATCAATTTGGCTACCTTCGATGAGGCCTCTGCTGCGGATGGGTCGTGTCCCCTTGAGCAGATCGCGGATGCGTCGGGCATCGCGGTAGGGGGCAGCGTCGTGCAGATGACGCGTGACTTGAGCCAGCTCAAAGTGCTTATGACGCACTCGAAGAGCTTGACCCCCGCGCAGCAGAACTGGCCGCCCTTGATACAGGAGGCGTTTGCCCAGCTCGAGGTAAAGCGGGCGACACGCCGCATGTTTGGCTCTATTCGGACTCTGTGTTGGACAGATCATGCCAACCTTACCCGAGCGCAAACGTCGGACATCGGAATGGATCCGAAACTCGTCCGGTGGGTTGCGGAAATCCTTATGGATGGGTCCGAAATAAGGAGCCTTAGCGGTCGCTCAGCGACGCTGGGTGACAGTTTTAGCCGCAATCCCAAGGATCGGGATGCGCTCCTTGCGGCGAGGACGAAAGATCTCGAGGGCCTTTCGGGCCAACTCCGAGGTTTCGACCTGGACCAGTACCTCGGAGAGGGTACTGAGGGTGACGGACCCGTGCCCTGGGCGGTCGGCAACGACGCCGTCCCAGAGCCTGCGGGCCGTGTCCAGGCCGCGGCTGTGCCGATGTGCGTCGTCGCAGCCCTTCCGGTGCGCGTCATGGTTGTCTTTGACTACGCGCGTTGGAAAGAGCAGGACGCAGAGCTGACTGAGATCAGGCGCGTCTTCCAAGCGAGCCTCCCTGGAGTTTCTGTGGCTGTCAGGGGTTGTTGGGGTCCGTTTGAGGATACCGACGGGCTTGCCTCGCATTTCGATTGCGGGGCCGGCAGGCTCGCAGGGACCAAGAAGATCAAGCGGATCAGGGTCGACTTGCTTACTTCGTGTGCCAAGGTTCTTAGGGAAGCTTCGGGGTTTCGCCCGCAATTCCTCGTAGGACTTGGGCAAGGCGGGCTTGTCACAGCCGTCCTTAGGTGGCCTTTGGTTGTTGAGCTCACGCTCCAAGCAAGGAACCTGCAGCGCAAGGAAGCCAGGGCTGTAGGAGAGGCTTGGGCAGGCATCAAGGCTATCTGGGCGGTGCGGCCACGCCTTTGGCGCACGCAGCAAGGCCACTTGGAAGTGGCCGAGGCTTGTCCGGAACTCAAGAAGGATTTTCCGGAGCCTCCCCTGCGAGGTTTTGGGATCGTAGGGAAGCAGGCATTGGGGGCGGAAGTCCTGCGGTCCTTGAGGTTGGACGCGGTTCGTTCCATCGATGATGCCAGCATTAGAGGAATGCTGGACGAACCGTCACGACCCCTCTGGGACCATGAGGGTCTGTGCATCTGCGGCAAGCGGACCTACCTGTTTTCTCGCTGCCCCGCCTGCATCGAGAAAGAGGCAGTCGATACCTCGGTAGAGATAGCCGAGCGGGAGGAGCCCGAACCTCCGCTTGAGGGCGACCTTGAGGCCCATGAGGTGGGCCTAGAGGTCAACTCCGTCCTTGCAACTTTGGATAGGACAGGAGGATTAGTTAGGGTTAGGTCCTCAACCATCCAGCAATGGGCGGTAGGGTTCAGGACTACGCCCAAAGATGCTCCAGTTCCCACAGCATATGGCATGCTGAGTGGGAAGATATGGAAGAAGAGCCATTCCATGAAGCTCAGCCTCGGCTCCCAGCACAAGGATCTTTCCAAGTGGGGCGATGTGAAGCCTTACTGGACCACATGGGTGGTTAGAGAAGATGGTGCTGTGGTGGCGGGGCACAACTGCTCGCCCCTGAATGTGGTTCAGGGCGACATCGTCGTGCGTTGGTCGTCAGAAGTGAACTGGCACGGCCACCGACATGTCGTGAATGAGCAGTGTGAAGTGCTCTGGAGGTCTAAGGGCAAAGAGGTTGCCTTAGACCCCTCCTTCGGCAAGCTGATAGCCCTTGTGGGTAGGGTTACTCAGGTCATTGGCTGGCGGGCAACCGGAGAAGCTTCGGATCCCCGCAGTTCTACCCGGCAGGCGTCAAGGGTCCTTGCTCAATTCTCTTCGTCCAATGAGGGCGTAGAAGGGCATTGGACCGCGGGCGCTATCAGTCGCGGAAAGAATGCCAATGAGTGCAAGCTGAAGGGTAGAGTTTTGGCGTTTATGGGTGAAGAGCACAAGGGCCCTGCAGTGGTTCTAGAGCTCGTTAGCCATAGCCCCATCCTGTGCATTTGGGACCATTCCTCAACCAAGGTCAAGGTCGAGTTTAAGGGCGGTGTTCCGTCTTTGAGCCTGATCGCGGAGGAGGACGAAAATCGTCGTGAGCAGCTTGCGGTCGAGGCAAGGGACGCGGCGAACATTTCGGAGTTCCGGGTCACGGGATCCCTTCGTACGGCGTGGTACGAGGGCCAGCGGCGCGATCCCTCATTGGCGGGCTCGATTCGCAAGCCAGAGCCGCCGATGGTGATCTCCGGAGACGGGTTGCTTGAGCGCGAGGTGACCCTCAGGACGGGTCAAACCGTCGTAGTCCCAGTGGTTCCCAATGGGGCTGCGGGCGCGAATGGAGTGACCTGGCGCCGCTTGCTACAATTCAGTCCACTGCGGAGTCCTTGGGGCCCATAGGTCCGCTGAGGTTACCATCAAGCTGCTAGAGAGGGCAGTCTGGTGGCCCGACTTAGAGAAAGATGTGCGGACCTGGGTCGCCAAATGTCTCGCTTGCATTAAGGGCCGCTCTCGACCGACGAAGGTCGAGGCTCGTGCGGTCAAATGTGGCGCCGAGACATGCTGGCAGGAAGTCAGCGTGGACTGTGAAGGCCCGAACCGAGAGGACAGGGAAGGGCATAGGTACTCGCTTACGTACTTCGATTGCCTCAGTCATGCTGTCCTCCTCGAGCCGATGAGGTCTCTGACTCATGCTGAAGTCAGGAGGGCGTTCGTACGCTGTGTGCTTCGCAGCAGGACGATCCCGAGCCTCATCAGGTCGGATAGAGGGCCAGAGTTCAAGAATGCGCTCATGGCAGAACTCAGCGCTATGCTTGGGACCGAGTGGCGGTTCAGCGCGCCCTTGAGGCCTTGTGAGTTGGGCGCAAACGAGCGAGTCCACCAAGAAGTTCAAAAGGTGCTGGGGGCGGTCGTCAGGCAAGTCGGCGCCTCCCTTTCCGAAGCTTGGTCGGATTGGCTCGTGGTGGCGGAGTACGTCATAGATAACACTCCGGGACCCCACGGGTATACCCCGAGGGACCTAGAGCGGAGCTGGTCGCTCGCTCTACCACTTGAAAAGGACGTCCTGCGAGACGCCTTGCAGTTTGAACCCATCTCTGATTGGGCTCGGAGCCAGTTTAAGCAGTTCTCGGAACTAGCTGCTGCGGTCCGAGAGCACTGGACGCGGTCTTCAGAAGCGCGGGCGAAACTTGCAAATCGCCATAGGCGCACTGTGGACCTTAAGCCAGGCGACCGAGTGGTCTGGAACGCTCCGAGGGCCCGTTCAGAGGGGGCGGGGCGTGTGCCTTGGAAACCGGGTCTGACCGGCCCCTGGCGCGTGTTGGAAGTCAAGGGCCACAGGCTCACCTTGGAGCCCGTGTCGATGGAGTCGGGGGGTACTTCTTCCGCCCGGCGCGGCCCGATGGAGGCGCACGCAGAAGACTGCATTCTTGTTCCTGCGGATGCAGATGGCGCGGAATCCCGCGAGCCGGTCGTCTTTGAGGACGATGGAACCGGCGGGGACGGCTCGTCTCGCCCCAGCTTAGGGCAACAGGTTCAAGGCGACGCCAAGCAAGTGGAGTTCACGCTGACCAGGCGCGGAGGGACTTCGTCCTCCGCCTTGGTGACCGCATTGCCTATCGGGGTGTAGGTGGAGGCCCGAAGGTGTGCAGGTTAGGGCGGGTCACGCAGGTAGATGCTGCCCGTGCGCAGGTCGGCGTGCACCGCTATCTCCCCGACGCCAGCGGGGTTCGCGTCAAATGGCGGCTTGCATATATCGCCGAGGACGGAGCGCTCACGCTTTCAGAAGGGACCCGTCCGGCCCACGAAGCGGTTTCCGTTAAGGAAATCATTTCCAAGATCGACCTAAACCGCGACGGCGTGCTTGCTGCAGCCTCGGCCAGAAAGTTGGACAAGGGAGCGTATTCGTTGCAGGACAGGACGCTCGAGCGAGCGTCTCGCGCCGGCTCGAGTGTGCTCTCGATCCAAGAGGCCCTCGCGGACCTCTTGGTCGCGGAACCCTGCGTGTTGCAGCCTAGGGCTTCCCCAGAGTCGGGTGCTGTCGAGAGTTGGTTCCGGCAGTATTTCCTTGGAGGGGTTGCCGATGTCTTAGAGGTTGCTTGGGGTGACGCGGTCGTCTCCGACGCGGCTAGGAGGCACGGGTACAGGGTTGTTCCAGCTTTTGTGCAAGGCAAGCAGGCCTATGGGATTACCTGGAACCTGGCCGCAGAAGAGCACTTAGAGGCTATTAGCGGCGCTGTTTTGCGCACAGAGCTGCTCGTGATTGGGCTTGAGGGCAAGAATGTGCCCCGGGCTTTCCTCCAGCTAGTCGTCCGGTGTGCGCAGGAACGCACGCGCGCGGGCGCCCACGTAGCGCTGCGTTTGCAGGCACAAAGAGGCGAGTGGGAACCCTGGCGGCTCGCCCGTCGGAGGTCCAGCAAAGCCGCGGGCCTCAGTGCCGCGATGGGTGGAGGAGGATCAAAGGGCAGGGGCAAGAGCAAGAGCCCAGGCCCTAAGGGCCGAAAGGGAACGCCCTCGATCGACGACGTGCAGCGCCTGCTAGTTCGATGCATGCGGCACGGCGAAGGTGGCTGCAGAGGCCGGTTCGGTCCGGGCGGCCTCTACCCGGTTGATGAGTTGATCGAACAACTCGGCATCACCATCAACCAGTACAACCAGGCGGTCGCGCACGACGCCAACCAGCGGAAACCGAGGTTGGACACCTCGCACGCTGGTTTCCTTCGTGCCTTCCAAGGCCACTCTGCCGATTGCGGCCATCCGATGGGGTTCATGATGGAGGGCCTAAGTGAGACGGCCATCGACGACCTCATACATCGGTATGGCCCGGCCATGTGGCACGGCACGGACCTGCATGTCGTGCCAAGCCTGATTCAGAACGGCTTGATCCCCGGCGGCGGGGCGGGAGGCCGCCTCGGAGTGCACTACGTCCTAGGCCACTGCCCCACGCAGTGGGAGGACGGGAGACGCGGGTTCCGCCGCGGATCGACTTGCATAGTCGAGGTCCGGCTGGCGGTCCTGCGGGACGCCGGAGTGCCTATCTATTCGGGAGCGGATGGGGTGGCTCTCACTGGCCAGATTAGGGCCACCGGCATCTCCCGCATCTGGGCACTCCCCAAGGGCTCGCCTGTTTACTCAGTCTTGATTGCTGAGTTAGAAGTGGATCGGTTGGTCCAGCATGTCGACCTAAGGAGTTTAGGCGACGCCAGTGCGGGCCCATACCCGCCGTTGGGGCGAGGACCGAAACTGGGCACGGTCCAAGCGTCCCAAGCTGCTGCGGCCAGCAGTGGCGCGGCGAGCTCCTCGACGGTTGTGCTGGCCCCTGCGGGCCGTGTCATGGCCGCGGGGGCCGCCCAACCTGTTACCCCTCCGAAGGCCGCGCCTAAGGCAAAAGGGCGTCCTTCAGGGACTCCTAGGACTTCGATCGTTCCAGCGAAGCCCAAGGTGTACCCTAGGCGCAACATCCCTGGCCCCAATGTCCTCGAGGCCGAAGACTCGCTCGAGGAAGAGGCAGCCCAGGAGGCTGAAGGTGTCGAGGAAGATAGTTCCAGCTCGGATCTTCCCGACACGCGGGCGCCTCCAGCCGCGGTCAAGGTGAAGGAGGACGAGGAGCCCGCTAGTGGGGCCCAGGCCGAGAGCACAGAGGAAGGGGTCCTCGTGCTCGGCCAGTCGGTGGTCACCAGCGCGAAGGAGTACCTCGCGCGGTCCGAAGCTCTTCTGAGAGCGCAGAAGCTCCAGTCGAAAATACTGGAGGTTGCGGGAACTGCGATGGTGAAGCTGGAGAAGATCACCAAGCGTGAGGAGTCCTTCAAAACACTGCGCCGAGAGGGAGAGAGTCGGGCGGCCGGGGAAGGCGCCGACGGGGAAGAGGTGTCTGACGATGGTCAGGACGCCCCCGGGGTTGCGGGGTCGAGCAGTTCCGCAAGGCCTTCAGGAGGCGGGACCGCCCAGTCCGCCTCGGCCTCAGAGGAGCCTCGCCCCAACGCTGAAGGCCACTACGGATGTTCGGCTCCGGGATGCGGGCTGGCCTTTGAGTCGCTGGTGCAGTACCACTTGCATCAGGCGGCCTGCCATGGCGCCTCTCTTCCGCCCAACCTGGGGATCAGCCCCTCCGCACCTCTTGACCCTTTTCGTCAGGACTGGCGGGGACGGCTGTTCCGCCGAGGAAAGGACGGTGGGTATGGGGAGGTGCCCATGCTCCGAGTGATTAGGTACCACAAAGCCAACGGGTACGATCACTCGAGGGTCCCGCTCCTGAAGCGAGGGGACCGAATCCAGCTTGAGGATGGATCGCACCACATTTATGGTGGTAGCCATCCGCCGGGGTGGCTTCGCGATGACCCCGAGCTGGACCCCCCTCCAGAGGGAAGCGATGGAGGGTCCACGCCCAAGAGCGAGCCCACGGAGGAGGCCGATCCCGAGCCTCCGCGGGAGGCCGCTCCGCGCGGGCGGGCCCTCGAGCCGCCGAAGGGCGACGTCCAGCGACGCCTGGCCGAGCGTCGCTCCAAGCGAGATTACTCGCCGGACCTGGTGACGCCTCTTGACGATCTCCATGCCAAGGAGATCGACTCCTTCTTCGCGGGCGACCCAGCCGCGGATAGCCTTGACGTCATTTTGATGCGCGCCGAGGTTCGCACTGAGTCCCACCTCAACGTCGGCCGGGAGCGAGAAGAGCCCCTGGCCAAGGAGGAACAGGAGGAGGAGGCTGAGGTCGTCAAGGACGAGGAGGTCTCGGTTGAGATGGAGGCAGCCACCGCGGATGAGGCGGACGAGGTCGCCCTCCCAGCCAACCGAGCCTACGTCGAAGGCCGCTTTTACCCCTACGGCAGCTGGCGGTGCTTCTTCTGCGAAGCCATCAACCCGGTTACCGAGGACCAGTGCCTCACCACGCACGCGGGCGGCCCGAATGCGGGCGCCCCGTGCGACGGCCGATGGATCAATGGGATCGACATCGGGTGGTGGGAGGTCGATCCTCAAACCGCGCCAGAGCAATGGAGGCGGAGGTTTTCTGCCGAAGAGCTTGAAGAACAACAAGCGCGGGCAGATGCCGCGAGGCTCCTCAGCGATGAGGAACTCGCTGAAGCCCTCCAGGCGGCCGAGGAGGCGCAGGCGGCCGAGCGCGCCAAGAAGCGGGAGCGGCGCCAGGCGGAGAAGGCGGAGCGCGATGATCACATCAGCGAAGCGCTCCGCATAGCAGGGTGGCAGTGCCCTAACTGCTATGAATGGAACCTTTCATTCAGGCAGCTGTGCTTTAGGTGCAGCACGCCCCTCCGCTTGGCAGAGGTCGTTTCCCGCGGGATCCCTGATCCGCGGCGCGGCGAAGAGAGGGACTCGGGCTCCGAGAGCAGCCAGGACGAGCTGGAGTACGAGATCCTTCTGGCCAATCGCGCGATGGACCAAGAAACCATCCAACCTCTTCTTAGAAGCAAACACAAGAAGAGGGGCGGCAAGAGACGTCGCGAAGAGGCGACGTACGGGAAGGGCCGCGACCCTTGGAGTGCTTGGGCAGACGCCCGTGGCAAGGGCCAGGGCAAGCCGAAGGGCAGAGGCAAGTCCGATGCCAAGGGCAAGCCCAAGGGGAGGGGCAAGTACGCCTGGGGCGCTTTCGCCGCGGGCATTGTTGCCGCGCTCCAACCCCGCCCAAGCACAAGTTGGGTCCCAGCTTTCCCGTGCGGGTCGGCCCGGCCGCCGCCAAGTGTTCCGCTTCCGCCGCGGACTCCGCGGACCCCCTTCTTCCTGGGTCGCGGGCTCCTCAATCGGTTGATGCACGCCCTCAACGGGAACATCAACGGCTGGTGGGGCCTGGCGGCTGCAGCGTCGGCGCCAATTGCCTTGCAGTTGCACCGCGGGGTTGTGCATGTTGTCGAGGACTCCATGCACGCGGTTGCAACGGTTTCGGCCGACGTTGTCGAGGAAATCGGCCATGGGGCCAGGCGGACCGTGTGGGTCGCCGGAACAGCCATCACTCTGGTAGTAGTGATTTTGTGCGGCGCTGTTCTGTGGTACGTGAGTCGTGCCGTTGCCAATCGCATTGCGCATATGCGACATGGCAACACCGCGGCCCCTGAGGCGCGGCTGTCTCAACTCCTTGGCTCTGAAGCGACGTTCGAGGTCGTGAGCTCCAAGAAAGGGGTGACCCACAAGGTTTGGGTGCACCTCAAGGAGGAGACAGCTGCCTGTGGCTGTCGTGCTTACCTGGCAGAGGGACGTTGCGGGCATTGCGATGCCGCAATGGACACCGCTCGTTCCCTAGGGTTTTTGCACGCGGCCCAGCGAGGCGCGGGTTCTGCGCTCACAGACTCCATTCGGAGTACCGCCTCCGAAGCCCTGGCTAAGGGTAAGGTTGTGTTGGGTTTGGGAAACAGTGAAGGATGTTTCTCCCAACTTGCGGCCAAGAGCCGCGGGCTCTCCTGCTTTCAGGGGCTCGCGGGTCGTGACCTGGCCGCGGCCCCAGCAGATGGAGCGAGCGCAGCCCACGCACAGTCCGGCTCCGTGCAACGTGCCGCCACTGCCACTGTGGCGCGCACGCCAGGCCGGAGGAACAAGGGCCCAGTTCCCGC
>CAJNDS010002567.1:272265-358913 GCA_905221605.1 Symbiodinium natans
TTGGCAGCAGATGCATGGGAGGAAGACGCGTGCTTCAGACGCACTTGGAGCTGAGCCACTTTTGGTTTGCACTTGCGACCAATCATGCTTGATACTGCAGGTTTGTTACTTACAGACGCGTGGTTTGTGGCGATTTCCAGCGCGACCTGCAAGACGATCCAGAAAAAGGGCCTCTTCGTTCAAGGCGGTGGTCTTCCGAGATGTTGAGATCTCCAGGCCGGACTGAGACCGCTCCGAAACAGCAGTTTGTCCACAATCATACGAATTGCCGTGCAATCATACCTTTGACTTGTAAGGATGCCGTTTTCTCGACATTCTGCTTCAGAGCTCAATCTACCTCGCGTTGGACGTGGTCCCGTTGGTGTGCTTTCTTGCATCGTACATTGAGAAGCAGAGCTTCGCGTTACTGGACTACAACGCGGAAATGTTAGCTGTTGCCTTGATAGGCCGAGGTCATAACAAGTAGACTTACTCTGCTGCGAAGGGCACATGTGAGTCGACTCGAGACTCCTATGGATCATATCTTGCAGAATATGGTAGACTTGTAGCCAAGAATGCTACGGATCACTTTGTCTAGCTTCTGTGCAACACTTTGTGCTCGATGCCTGGTTAAGCAGCGCTTTCTACACGCTGGTGTGCTGACAATGCTCGTTTTTCTTGAGGAATGCGTCGGTGGCAGCGTCTGCTGGGCTTACTGGTGGTTGTTTGACTGCATTATGTTGACAAACCAGTACAACTTCGAAAAGGGTGTGTGTGTGCCTTCTTATGAAGCTGAGGAAGCTGTATCCATGTGTTTCTCTTCTTCCTCGCCATGTGGGTCACTGATGTCGTCACTAAATATCGTGCCTTTCTAGCGGCATATCGTGGCGAAGCTCGACTGGCTCCCTGTGAGTATCCAGGAACGACGCCCGTGTCTTCTTCGAGTGTAGATTGCATGAGGTCTGTCGCCCAAACGTTCGAGTCTCCGGTTCAGAATCGTTGCTGGCCAGGAGAGTCATTGCAGAACTTTCAATGGGCGGGCGAGTTTGGCGACAGGCATCTCAGATGAAATGGCAGGTAAAGCTGAGGTTGCACACGTCTTTAACCGGTCCTGTCCAAGCAATTCAACTGGTGGCAAATACAGAGAAGAGCTCCTCGGGTCCAGGCATTTGGCCAACCTGGAAGCTGCTCGATGTGTTTCCTTCGTTGAGGTCGGCCCCCCTGAGAGTGTGCTGAGAGCACTTGCTGAGAGCACTTGCTGAGAGCACTTGCTGAGAGCACTTGCTGAGCACATGCGCGTTCCGAGCCCTGCCCAGAGGACTCCCAAGATGGCCCTCCCGACCGCTGCTTCACGCCTCGCAGCGGAGGTGGCGGAGGTGGCGGAGGTGGCGGAGCACCCTGGCACGGGCATTGGACAATGTAGGAACTGCTGAGGATTGTTGATTGTTTTTGAGTAGACAGAAACGGGTGCGCTTCATGCTCAAACTGGGGAGTGCCCGAGATCGCCCAAGGTGTCACTGGGTGACAGACCCGACCAGAGTGCGGCTTCTCTTGGTACCACGTCGGATGTTGCTAGAAGGCAGAGAAACAATTCAGAAGTGGCGTTTTGCAGAGAGTTTGAGGTGGCTGTGGCTGCCAGGTCCGGTGGATCGCTTCAGCTCATGTCCCAGGCCGTGTCCCCGGGAGCCTTCGGTGTGCAGGACACAGTGGGAGCACAAACGCACGGAGGTAAGAGAGCAGAGCACACACAGAGAGTTCACGGATTTTGCTTCACCATCCCCTAGCGTGTGTTGTCTTATCGTTTTGCCCCGCGCTGACACGAACCTCTCTCCCTCTCTCTCTGTCTCTCTCTGTCTCTCTCTTTCACTTTCACAGTATGAGAGGAGTCCAGCAGAGGCTCCGTGTGGATTCCGCCCAGGCTCGGCAGCTGATGAAACAAAACAGAGTAGCATAATGTTGCATGGTGCGCAGATCTGCAAAGGTCGGAGATGCTGATGGCCCCGCCCCAGGGTGGAGAGACGGCGAGGCCGTGGCCATAACATGCCTTCGTAGCCGAGCAGGATTGGCATGCCATTGGCATGCCATGTGCCGAACTGCAGGTCCTTCGACGGAGTCTCGAGGGCAGTTCCGGCCTGTTTGGAGACCAGAGCATTCTGCAATATTCTGCAATATTCTGCATTTTGTTGCCTTGCTTTGGTCCTGCTTCGAATCTGCAAGGCCGACCAGTTGAACCTGTGCGTGCCATTGTGCGCGTGCTTCGGGGCAACTTTGGTGTGGGACCCGGCAAAGAGACAGAACCGCATCCTTGGCTCGTGATGGGCCTCAGCAACGCCCAGTTGAGAGAATGCTCGAGTTGGCATCAGTTGCGGAAGCGTAAAGGGACGTAAAGGGACGTTTTGGGTAATCAGTCGACAGAGCGTGAACATTCTGCAAGGCTGCTGAACACGCAGCACTAAGCAGCCTATAGGTGTGGCCTTGTCATATCTTGAAATCATACATAAGGCCCTTTGTCTTCCGCACCTGCTCTGGGCGGTAGCCTGAGCTGGAAGGTCTGCTCTGAAGATGTGCATGTCTGCAACAGGCTCATGTGATGACAGCTCCAAGTAACATGAGCATAGGTGCAGATGAGACTTGCTGAGGCGACAGTTGTGATTGTTGGTTGGCAGGCCGAGCATGCTTGGTTAAGTTATTTTTGTTGCGGGTATTGGGGACGTGGAAGCCACCGCTTCGACAGCCAATACTAGGTGAGCAACTGGGCGTTGGTTGTGGCCGGATTTGCTCTCATGGTAGTGATCGCCCTGCGCTTGGACGGACACTTCTTTGGCAGCCTGTGCGATTTGAATTGCAAGTCTGAGGTATGTCGTGGATTCTGCACTTCAGGACGGGTGTCACAGTAAACGGATCTTCTTCCTGTCTCAATTCACGGCTTCCATCACAGCGTAGTTCCATTGTGTTGTCCTGACTTGTATTGATTTCGCACTGTTTGCTTTGTCCTGGTCAGAGGGACAGGCCCAAAGGATCTGGGACGCCCGAGGCAACCTACAGCCTCCGGATTTGTGTGGCTGCACGTCAGGTGGCCCACCCACTGCCGAACGACCATGCTTTCCTGGTGCCGGGTGCGCGAGCATGTTTTCAAGTGTCCAATCGCAGGAGTCAAAGGTTGCAGTTTTTGGTGCAAGATGGGTTGACCATTTCTTCACCACGCAGTGCTGATGCACTCAACCGCGAGTTAGACATCTGCCACGAATTATACAAGAAATTTCAGAAACGTAAAACGGTCTGCCTGTTCCTCGCACCGTCAAGATCCCGTGCATTGCATTCACATCAAGCCTTGAGTTCCAGTTGCATCAGTGCCCCGGCATCTGCGCTCCTGTGCGCCCACGGGGCAAATTGCCGGATGCGCCGTTGTGCGCAGAAGAGCAGTGCAAGATATTGGAAACGGGGATGTTGGAGGTTTTTGAAAGGTTCATCGCAGAGGCGTTCCCATCAGTCCTTGATGTGGAACAGTTGCAGAGGGCAGGGCAGAGGTCTGTGACATCATTCCTGATCATCTACAGCAAGTGGAAGCTCACTTGATTACAGATTGGCCACGGGTATCATGGGCGCCCATGCCGTGCTTGCATGGGCACATACTGCATGTTACTACGATACACTGCAAGACTGCAAGAGGTCGCCGATTTGATGAAGGATGCAGTTTAACTTGCTTCCATCCAGGTCTTGGGAGCTCTGGGTTCGAGACTGAGAGAATTCAGCGCAGTTCACACCCACGCTGTCTGCTTGACTGTTGTATCGATAAAAGCTGCAAGGCGTTGCAGGCCTGGGGTGAGCATCACTGTGGGCTGAAGTACGAGGATCAGCTGTCGAATCCTCAAATGTCAAATGATTACTCTGCGACTGGACGGTTGTGTCACAACAAGGTCGAGCAGCATAACCTTTTCGGTCGTGGTCCTCCTTCAGGCCAGGCGACATGCGGCAAGGTTGGCAATCGATTGCCGCTCCGCAAGCTGACGTGTTTGTATCATTTCTATTGGCATGAATTTGATGGATCACGTTGGGTTTGTCAAAGCGTCTGTTGGAACATATACCAGTGATGGTTAGGAGCTGGCCAGTCACGAAGCTGTATTTTGGCAATCTCCATATATGATACCATCACCCTCGCTGCACATCAAGGACTAAGCTTTCTGATAGGTGTCAGCGGGCCAAGAAGTGCAGCATTTTTTCTGTTGATGGGCTATGCCCTCGCAGCTCTGACCTCTTCAGGGTTGTGGGGGGGGTTGCTTTGAAGGCCGTCATGTGCAAGTGTTGCAATGGGAGACATTAGGAACATCCACTCGAGGGCCATGTAGTCAAATAAAGCTCGGCCCGAGCCGTGCATACGGCGTCTGCATTACACATGTTTCGTGTGTTGAGACGTTTGCATCGGTCTTTTGCTGGTGCATCCAGCTCTTTCGACTACCTTGCGTCTAAGAAGTCACTCCAGCGCAGGTCCACACTCAACATGCTTTTGAGTCAGCTGACTGTTTGCAGGGTGTCCTCTTTGCCGCGCTGGGCCAGTGGATAGGCATGGTGGCTCCAGTCTCAGTGGCGGGATGGGTACAGACGTCAGATGTGCTGAAGGTTTCACATGATCTGGGCCTGTTTCGTGATGCTTTTCTGGGGTCTTCTCAAGGTATGCCTCGGTGTAGTGGTCCTCACCTTCCTGCGGCTGCTGCCCTTGTGGTGTCTGTAGAGTGTCCGTGGTACGCCCTCTTGCTTAGCCCTCGAAGGTTCTGCACGTGTAGTCGACAAGGCATCAGATGGCCTACCGGGAGCGGCCGTGGGGATGGCTGCTAGGACACTCCCAGCTCCTCAGAGTGAAGCTGTGCCTAGACCTAGACCTGGACGTGAAAGTTTCACGCCCACGTTCTTGGGATGCCTGTGTGGCTCAGTGCACGGCTCAAGCGTAGTAGCTCGCTGAAGGGAATATAGCTGTGGATAAGTTGGTGGAGGCACTGGACAGGCAGCCATCGTTGGCTGCAATTTCAAGCCTTTGCTGAGGGGCGTTCTCTGACCTCTGCTCATTCCCCGGTACCCTTTTTGCATCCCGACTGCGCTTTACCGCTTCACAAGGCGATGTCTGCGGAAGGAATGACGTACCCGTGCATCTTACGCAGTGTGGCATGGCCAGCAGCGAAGCAAGCGTGCACAAGGCTTGAGCCGGCGCTGTTCGGCTCAGGCACGGCAGCAAAGAGCGAAGCTGCCAAGGGGTTGATCACCACTCCCTCGACGAGTTGCCCAACACCTCGCTCACCGGCATCCCCTTTGACATTGCCAGCGCCCGTGAACATCCCGGAGCCTTCCTTGGCATCTGGGGATGTACAGCCTTTCTGGTGGTGCCTGTCAGAGGGTGATGAAGGTGTTCTCGGCAGTCCTTCTGATGAGTCGGAGCGGCCTGGACACCTAAGCTCCTCGTCAAAAATCATCTTTCTACTGTCTCCTCACAGAATCGCAACATGTAGACGTGAAAGGTGCTGGAAACATCATGTCTTGAATTTCTATAAAACTATTAAATAAGGGAAGGAGGTACGTCAACAGGCAAAAAGTGCCCTCGAAAGAGCCCTGCGCGAGTCGCCCTGCGAATTAGACTCTGGAGTTCATTGGGCCACAGGAGTACTCGTGCTGTAAGGAAGCCAAGACCCACACAAAGGATCTCAGAGAAAGAGGAGCCTTCAACACGTCTTTTCATTTCCTTTTACTCCGAGAAAAAAAGAAGCCGCTCTCTCTATTCTTGGTCAGCGTTAGAGATCCTTTATACTTTTTTCTGCTGCTGTGCTCAGGTGCATAACAGAGGTATATGTTAATACCGGTTCCAGAGATCATGAGTCGACAGGCATGACATGCAGAACATGAACCCTTCCCGAAAGCCTCTAAATCACATTGAGAACTCATACCCGAATGTTCATCCTAACCGCCGCCCATGCCGTTCGAGCAGCTGCTCAGCTTGGGGCCCCAGCTTTCGGGGTTGATTAGCCTTAGTGGTTGGGTGGATAGTCTAGGCCCTGTAAAAATAATTCTGGGCTGTGCAGCCCTAGATAAGCCCCGGGCTGTGTAGCCCATAGGTTAGTCCATGTAGCCCCTGGTTTAGCCGATGGGCTGTATAGCCCCTAGTTTAGTCCATGGGCTGTGCAGCCCCTAGTTTAGCTGATGGTCTGTGTAGCCCCTAGTTTAGCTGATGGGCTGTGTAGCCCTTAGTTTAGTCAATGGGCTGTTGGGGCGCAGGTTGGGATTGGTGGGGGCAAGGTTTAGGGTTTCAGGGTTTCGGGTGTCTCTGCTAGCATCCTTTTTTTGGGGACCGAGCGTGTTTAACTAGCATCCTGCTTTTTGGGGACCGAGCGTGTTTCACTAGCATCCTGCTTTTTGGGGACCGAGCGTGTTTAACTAGCATCCTGCTTTTGGGGGACCGAGCGTGTTTAACTAGCATCCTGCTTTTCGGGGACCGAGCGTGGTTAACTAGCATCCTGCTTTTCGGGGACCGAGCGTGTTCAACTAGCATCCTGCTTTTCGGGGACCGAGCGTGTTTAACTAGCATCCTGCTTTTTGGGGACCGAGCGTGTTTAACTAGCATCCTGCTTTTTGGGGACCGAGCGTGTTTAACTAGCATCCGGCTTTTTTCCCCTAGTTCAGTCAATGGGCTGTGTAGCCCCTAGTTCATGCAGTAGATGCCTTAGTCGATGGGCTGTGAAGCCCCTAAGAAGACTGGAAATATATGAACCGCAACGATAATGATGGCTTGTATGGATACAGGAGCCGTGTAGGGTTGAGGGTTTAGGGTTTAGTGTTTAGGGTTTAGGGTTTTAATTTAGGGCTTATAGAAATAGAAAAGGTTTGTGTCCGGATTTTTGGGGGGGTCTGGGGGGTTTTGTTTTTAAACTTGAGTTATGGGGTGGTTGGGGGGGGTTGGGCGGGGTTGGAGGGGTTTGGGGGGTTGGGGAGGGGGGGGGGGGGGGTTGGTTTGGGAACCCCTTTTTCGATGAGGGTTTGGGGTTTAAGCCAAAAACTAAGCCCCTTCTCCTCACTTTTGTTTCCCATCAGCTCTTCCTGAATTATTGACGTGAAAACCCGACCCCCAAGCCCCCCACCCCCAACCCCCTGGTCTGGGGCTGGGTGCTGTAGAAGGTTGTGTTGCACCATTCAGGGTCTTGGTCTTTTTTGGTTGTCTGATGTTCTTAGACTGTGAGGGATTGAAAGCATACAATTTATATTTATCCTGGCCTTGAGGGTTTAGGGTTTACTTAGGGTTTAGGGTTTAGGGTTCAGGGTTTAGGGTTTATGGTTTTTTTTGAGACTTTAGGGTATAGGGTTTAGGCCCACATGCGCGGGCTTTTGCAAGGCTCAACCTGCCGCATTCTTCAGCGACGCTGCGCTGCCTCAGTCAGTGCCCAAGTGGGCAGCGCGCAGGTTTTTCAGTTCGGCATGGGTTGCAGGGTAGCCGTTTAAGTCGGAACGCAGCAAACGTCCAGCAAACGTGAACAAACCTGAAGCTGACACCCTGACCTCAATCCCGCAATGAACAGCATGTCGCCGCCCGATGCACCCCCTTTCCTGATACACCTTCCAGGGAGTGGAGGGATGAGGGTTGGGTGCTTGTCGAGGGTCATGCAATTGAGGTTTGGGCGCTTCTGGCCTTCGACCCTGTTCACGTCTTTTGTGGTCTGGGGTGGGGTGGTTGAAGTCATGGTTCTCATGGTTGCCATCTGCCATGTGGCCCCGGAGTGTCTGGGCAGGGTGAATGATAGAGGATTCATAGAAGAATACCAATATAGGTTTCTATATTCATTTCCTTCAGCATTCTTTCCGTTTTCTAATCCCCCAATTTTGTTCTGCTCTCCACACCCCGGGCCAAGGGGTTTAAGTCCACACAAGCAATGTAGCGATTTTAATACAAACCTCCTCGGGACCCGCCCTTTGTACATGTAGCTCGTCGCTCGAGTGATGTAATTCCAACGTACTCACGAAATTAATCGTGCCTGCGTTCGTTCTCAGTTTTGCAGCCATGGGCCGAAATGCCCGGCAGAAGCGCGACCGCGAGCTGCATGTGGGCGAGCACTGGGATGAAGAGGCCTTCGCTAAGGCACGCGAAGAATCTGTCTCTGAATTGGTCAGCTGTTATGAGTATTAAGGGCAGGCTACGAGTTGGCTGGGTTTAGAGTTCAGAGCAACCAACCAGGAATATGACTGAGAATGATTCATTAAGATCAAGCTCGCACTTGTTTAGCAGACTATCTCCCATGATCAGGAGAGGCGGGTCAAGGCGAAGGAGGCAGCTGCCAAAGCAGTGGTCATCCCTGCCAAGCTGCCACCCTGTCCAGGGCCGAAGCTGATCGCTGCACGCTTTCCTGTGCCTTCTTGTGCAAGAAGTAAGCATTTCCAGGTCTTATTAAGGTTTAGGGTTTACTGTCTTAGGGTCTTAGGGGTTTAGGGTTTTGGGCTTTTGGGGCTTAGGGTTTGGGGTTTAGGGTTTAGGGTCTAGGGTCTAGGTTCTTTAGGGCATTTAAGGCATTTAGGGTTTAGGGTAAGGGATTAGGGTTTAGGGCAAGGGTTTAGGGTTTAGGGTTTAGGATTTAGGGTTTAGGGTTACCCTTAATTTTAGGGTTTAGGGTTCAGGGCTCAGGCTTTAGGGTTTAGGGTTTAGGGTTTAGGGTTTAGGGTTTGGGGTCGAAACCCTAAACTCTGAACTTTAGAGTTGAGGGTTTAGGGTTTTAAGTTTCGGGTTTCGGGTTTAGGGTTTACGGTTAAGGGTTTAGGGTTTAGTGTTTACGGGTGTTTTTGATATTGTAAGCGTAGCATCCATCCTGTAAGGCGCCCCCGACACGCAAACTGCCTTTGTCGACAAAGCCCATGCCGCCGCGACCCAAGCTGGAGAACAAGGAGGAGGAGGGGGGGGCGTCAGAGCCGTCACAGCCATCACGGCTACCTGTCCCGGCCCAGGCGGACGTCAAGGAGGAGGTGGCAGAGGAGGGCCAAGCCAACCCCCCACCATGCCCTCCCCGGGCATCGGAGCCGTCACAGCCATCACGGCTACCCGTCCCAGCCCAGGCGGAGGTCAAGGAGGAGGAGGAGGAGGACAACCCAAGCTCCCCTCCACCATGCCCTCCCCCATCCAGCCCGCCTCCGCCAGCGAGTGTACCAGGATCCAACGCATGTCCCGCCAAGGCCCCTGAGCCGGCGATGCCCATAGCGGGGGGTGGTGCAACTTTGCCTTGTAGCAAAATCGTGTTTGGTTTAAGCTTTTTAGCTGACATTTTCTGTTGGATCATTCAGACTCGCCGGTGCCCTTGCTCAGGTGACCCCGCCATGGCTGATGTCGCTGCCCATGTTCGAAAAGTGGCTCTTTCCGTCTGGCAGCCCGCATCTTGGCGATCCACGTCTCCTCCTTCCCGGCAACTCACTTCTTGGCAGCCCAGGCAGTGGCCCACTTCCTGGGACTGGCCCACCTGGGACTGGCCCACCTGGGACTGGCCCACCTGGGGCCCACCTGGGACTGGCCCACCTGGGACTGGCCCACTTCCTGGCGCTGGCCCACTTCCTCCTGGCCCACTTCCTGGCGGCCCACTTCCTCGCAGCCCAGTTCCTGGCGGCCCACTTCCCGGCGAGCCACTTCCCAATCCTGGCCCGCTTCCTGGCACTGGCCCCTGCAATTCCCCTCCTGCAAAGGTGCCCTGGTAAGGAAGCCGGTCATGTTTGGTTTATTCTCTCATGCCTTCAACCACTCCTTTCATCGGTCTAATCGGATTTTGCTCTATTAGCCCCGTTCAAGGCATCCGGCCGACGCTATACTTTGGACGGGCCTTGGAAGAAGGTGCAAATCCTGACGGAGGATGGCATCTTGGCTATAACGTTCTTTTTCCCGTTTCTATGAACATTTGTTTGCCAAAAACCCCCCTTGAACACGACAGATCAGGTCAGATCCAGCAGTATTCCAAGCACCCGGTGACTGGAGAGCTCGTCAAGGTCACGGCAAAGCCTAAGCCCAGACCTGCCAAGGAGCCAGGCTCCTCCTCTGCAGCGCCGAGCGTTGCAAGGCTGATGTTCGGGTAGTCTTGCTGTGTTCGGGTAGTCTTGCTGTGAATGGTCACATGAATGCGCGGTTTCCGTTTTTGCCTTTTCTTGGGTGACATGGCTCAGTCGGTGTTCTGATTCATTTTCTTGACCCGTTTGGCTTCCACTCAGGCTGCGCCGCCATCTTCTTCATCCGGTTCCAGCTCCTCTTCTTCCTCCAGGGTTGCTGCCATGAAGAAGATGCTGAAGAAGCAGGCCGAAAAGAAGGTGAAGAAGAGGATCGAGAAGAAAAAGGCCAAGGAGGCGGAGCTGCGCAAGGCCAAGCGTGCCGAGAGGGCCGCCGCAAAGGCGGCAGACAAGGCGGCCCCGCAGAAGGCGGCGACGAAGGCGGCGGCGAAGAATGCGGTGCCGAAGCCTAAGGGCCCATCCCCAAAGAGGGCCGGGGAGTGGGATCTTGAGGCGCCGCTGAGCAGCCTTCTGGACGAGGGGGGTTCTGACTTGAAGGAGGAGGAGGAGGAGTGAAAGAGTGAAAAAGTCCTTTGCTTTGCCTTGCCTTGAGTGCGTTTGCCAGTTGGTTCTGCGCGGGATGCAAGTCTGAACTGCTTTTTGCTCCTTGCCCAGGTCTGCTCCTGCCAAGATGCTGGATGATGCAGTTGCCTCAGTCCTTGTGGAACAGGATTCGGTTTCATTTGCCTGCTGTATATGTTTGTGGGGTTCTCCGGGTTTGCTAGCCTATTAAGGTTTCTGGTTTTCACTGCCACCAGGAAATTAACGGCTGTGCTTTCTGAAGTGATTATTGCAGTGTCCAACTGCGCACTGCTCAGGTGCCAACGTCTTCGGGCTCGAAGGTGCCACTCTTACTTGCCAGCGCCTCTCTTCTTCCTGGGTCACAGGGCTGTAAGTTGATCAGGTGGGGTTACGGGCTGTGCTAGCCCTTAGTCTTGGCCACGGGCTGTATAGCCCCTAGTTAGTTCAAGGATATGTTGCTGCTGGTTTATGTAGACGGCCTGTGTAGCCCCTTCTAATTTTCAGTGGATGGACGGTGTAGGCTTCCTTACATGGGCTTTTTTTAAGGGTTTAGGGTTTGGGGTTTAGGGTCTAGGGTCTAGGGTTTAGGGTTTAGGGTTGAGGGTTACGGGCTGTGCTAGCCCTTAGTCTTGGCCATGGGCTGTATAGCCCCTAGTTCAAGGATATGTAGCTGCTGGTTTATGTAGATGGGCTGTGTAGCCCCTAGTTAAAGGATATGTAGCTGCTGGTTCATGTAGATTTGTGTAGATGGGCTGTGTAGCCCCTTCTTTCTGATTGGCGATGGCCTTGAGTCGATGGGCTGTATCTCTTGTCAGTAGTCCTGAACCCTAAACCCCTAACCCTAAACCCTAAACCCTAGACCCTAAACCCTACACCCTAAACCCCGAGCAAGGAGCCTGCTCAAACATTGTGGGGTGCGTCTGAAGTGCGGGAGGCTGTGCATAGTAGGTGCCACCTACCAATTCAGTAGGGATTCCTACTACTATGCCACGAAAATGTAATCAGTAGGAGTGTGCCTATCAAATCAGTAGCGAGAGCATACTAAGTCAAGGTCCGCCAGCAATCAATAGAGGAAGCCTACTGAGTTGGTCGGGCTCCCTACCGGGTTATTCCACAGCATATACGAACTTGAGTCCCTACCAATTAAAGAGGCAGCCCCTACTGAACGGTTCCTTCAATTTAGTGTTTTCGCGTACACCTGTCTACAGCGTCAGGAGGTGCTTTCAGTAGGGATTGTCTATCAAATCAGTAGGGAATGCCTACTAACTCAGGGTCGGCAATGAATCTGTAGGGATGCGCTACTGTTTTGGTAGGGGCTTCTTATCGGGTTCCTCATCTGTATTTAATAGTAGAAGACCCCTACCAATTTAGTAGGAACTCCTACTCAATTGACATGAAGAGCATATTCAATACGACTGCCTATCAAGCCAGTAGGGAGTGTCTATGAAGTCATGGTCGGCAAGCAAACAATAAAGAAAGCCTACTGATTCGGTAGGGCTCCCTGCCGGAGATCATGTATTAGTAAGAGCACTTACGAATTTAATAGGCAGCTCCTACTGAATCACTATATGAATTTGCTTTCTGACCACAGACTAACAGATTCGATGCTAGTTGAAGCGAAAGCATAGCCAGTAACGTGCTTCTTCTTCCATGCTTGCTGCAGCGGACGTGGATGATGCGCCGGGACACGGTGGATGGGCTTCCAAAGCCTGCCCTCCAGGAAAGTGTGGCGACCCGAGCCAATGTTGCCGCTGTCGTCTGGTCAATGGATCGCCGGCAAAAACTTGGGCACCGGTTTCTTTTCATCATGTCCTCTGGCTTCCTTCAAAGGTGAGTCGCGGTGGCAGGCTTTGTGGGGTGTAAGCACATGTTGGGTCCTGAAAATTAAAAGAGACATGATTGATGTGTAAGGATATTTGGGCAAGCTGCGGAAAGGGGCAAAAGAACCGAAGCCAGCAGATTGGCATTATGCTTGGAGGAGGACATGCACATTCTTCCATCCCTCAATGAACAAAACATTTTCGTGGATCATTGAGGCCAACCATGCGTCGGGGGCATGGGGTGCTGGCTGCTGGCTCTGCGCTAGAGCGAACAAGAAGAGCTCGTTTGCGCGGTTGACTGTGCATGCTCCGCATTGCGTGACTCTGCAGAGTTTCAAGGTGCATGGATGTTCGCAAGAGCACAAGGCTGCCTTGGATGAGCTGGTGAAGTCGTGCAATGCTGACCCAGAGGACCGTGCTGAGGAAATCGAAGCTGCTGTTTCCGGGCTGCCAAAAGTTCCCAGGGTGGACCGATACTTGGCGGTACTCAAGAGTGTCAGGAATTATTCCACCTACGCCTCCCACCATGACAGCACAGATTCGGTGGGCTCTTTCCTTGAGCAGGGCGCGCCGGGACACCCGCACGAAGCAAAGCAGATACTTGCGACGCTTGATGGACCAATGCAAGACAGAATCCGCAAAGCAATGAGGCAGACGGTTGCTTCATCCATAGCACTTGACAAGAGTGCAAATATTATGGTCTTAATTGCACGCATGCTCCTCCCCTCTGGAATTTTCGACACAGTTCTGGGACTAGAATTGGACATGGGGTCAGAGGCAAGCGATGTCATGGAAGCGACGGAAAAAATCATTCGACGCGCCTGCACGAAGCAGCTGTCGCGGCGTGATGCCAAGGCAGCAGCTTCGAAGAATAGTGATTAGAGGGTAACCTGCAGTAATTGAATGATGTTGCGGAGGCAGTTAGACTTGTTGTGCGGCCCTGGAAGGTGTCTGTGTGGGAGTCGACTGATGACACAGTGGACGAGGCAGGGCAATCGAGTGATATCGATGGTTAGTTCAGATGTTGGGGTCACTCTATTGCGTGAAGAAGAGATCGAAGAGTTGGGGTTTGCGTGTATTCCTGCAGGAAGCCATGCGGAATTTTTTGGGCTCCGTGTGGACGGCCGTTGCCGATGGGGGGCCGCCGGAACAGAAGGCCCTGTTCAGCATGGCCAAGGGTGGCCCGGCGGAGAAGTTTCCTGTCTTGATGCACGTGGACCGTGACAGGCCACATCGAGAGCGGAGCGTCATGAAAGGTTCGTGGAAGTGCTTGGAAGAGCCCGTCAAATCTCTTCTGGACTCATTGATGACAGGGGAGAGATCGTTTTTCAAGCTCATCAAGACATCTCAGCGTTACAGCGTTACCAGAAATTCTTCATTGCCGCTCAGAAGGAGGCTCCTGAGGACGTGGAAACCTTTGCCAAAACTTTGCAGAGCATGTCCTACGCAGAGCACAGGTACGACTCTAGAAGTCGACCTCTTCTGCGGTTCTTCAAGCTGCTGCCCATTGCTGTGGCCACATTGGTCAAGCTTGTGGAGAATGGCAGTGCCAGCGAGGCAGCGCATGCCACTGAGCTGCTCGGGATGCTCAGTGGCGATTGTGGTTTCAAGCGAATCGTGGGGGCCGCTGTGGCAGCCGACTCGATGATTCTGGGCTGGACATTTATCAAGCTTTCAGATAAAAGTTCCGGAGACTATGCCCTTTCTGGGCCGGCGGCTGCCCGCCAGCTACACGAGATGGAGGCACTTCTCAAGCACGGTGGCCTCTTTTTGCAAGAGGCTAAGGGCAGCCTGACACATACAGCTCTGGAGAGCTTGTGCAATCAAGTCGTCTTTTTTCAAGACAAAATGCTAGTTCTCAGATGGCCAGAGAGGGCTTCCGCCAGGCTTGACGAACCCAGGCGCCTTGCAAAGAAGCCCCTTGACGAAGTGGTTGTAGTCGTGTGAGTCTTCCTTCCTTTGTCTTGAAGAATTTCAAGCTTGGAGCGTTGTCCATGCTGACTGAGTTATCTGCCCAGGCACTTTGCAACCTACAAGACATACTTTGAAGCGAACTTCCCAGGTTTTGAGGACCCACTGCCCGCGTTGATCTGGCGCTTAGGAACCCTACTATTCCTGACCATCACATGCCCCAGGACTCCAATGCATTTGCCGCCATGAATCTGGATCCACAGACAAAGATTCACCTGGATGACCGCCGCAAATTCATCTATGCGCTGTCCACGAAGTTCCAGCTGGACGCCGCCGCCGTTTGGGCAAGCTTCAATGGTAATGGGGCCACGACAGGCCCTTTGCAGCATATGCAGTTGGTAGTAGGTGGCCAGGGGTTTCAATTAGAGACCCTCTCTCTGTCACGCTCTCCCTTGATATCATGTGTCACAATGACAAGGTGCCTACCGCCTGGCTCAATGGTGCGTCTCGCCGGCAGGTGTTGCAGCCAGCACGCATACTTCTGGGTCTGAGAGATCAAGCGAGGTGTGTTGCCACCAACCAGACAGCATCAGTCAGCGGGGGTGGCTGCAAGCCTGGCAAGACTTGCGGCATCGCAAGTCGGAGCAACACAAGGACTTGCAGACGCTCATTCAGATTTACTTGTCGTCCATGTCTAACTCTGGAACAGTGGATCGGATGCTGGGGCACGTGAAATTCTCCATGCTGCGCAGAGGCACTGTTTCCAGGGGCGGCCTGGAGGCTTCGCTCCGCTTGATTGCCTGCGACGAGGGCGGGCGGCGGCAGGAGAAGCTGGAGCCAAGAAAGCTGATGATTGAGCCCGTTCCCAAAACCACTGCAGGAGGATTGCGCGTGGCCGAGCCCTGTACCCGATTCGCTCTACACTGCCAGCACTTGTACCGGACATGGTATGGCGAGCGGATGCAAGCTGGCAGAGGGATTGAGCCAGTTTCGGACGAAAAGCTGGCCAGTGCACGGGCGCTGGCGACAAAGCCCAAGCTGGGAACAAAGAGGCAGAGGAGCGAGCGCTCTGAAGAAGCCCAGCTGGAAGCGCATGCGCAAGCATTGAAGAGAGCTGTGGCGCGTGTTAGCCAAGGAGGTGGTGCGGAGGCGCATGGGCCACTCGGGCCAATCAGTCTGCCTCAGGCTGCAAGCAAAGGAGTCAAGGCCGTCATTTCCCAGCAGGCAGCAGCGTGTGATGAGATGAGACTGCAGCGGCTGGCCCCTGCAGCTTCGAGTTCTTCTGGACTTGCGAAGCAGCGCAAGAATTCCGTGCCTGAAGGGCCCTCCTGCTCTGCAGCCGCTTCTTCCTCATCTTCTGCTGTGGCGTGGCGCTGGTCTTTATGACATTGCGGCGTGTGTAGGGGCTTGTTTCATGCGTTCGGGTCGTGGTGTTCAGCAGTAGAGTGTCTATCCTCCTCTGCCCTGTGATCCAGGCGGGCGGCAACGTCACACACGACGATTTGGAAGATGACCCCGATCTTGCAAAAGTGCGTGAGCAGCAGACAAAGGTCCTGCTGGCTAGACGTGCTGCTGCCATCCAAGGGAAGGGCGCACCGAATCCATACATCGACGCAAAAGGCGGGGAGATGAAGATGGACGAGCCTCAAGACAAGGCGCGGAAAAAGAAGACTTCAGCTGGACTTCTTCCCCTGCGGCCCAGTTTGAAAAGATCCAGGTCTATTGAAATGGAAAGGCAGAAGCCACCGAGCAAGTTTTTGAAGCCAGCTGTTGGCCAGTCTGCTGATGTGTTCTGGGTGAAAGACCCAACAGCGGAGACGCCGGAAGCACTGGAAGCAAGGCTGCTTGGAAAGAGGCTGGTCAATGAAGCGTGGCTGAAGCACCATGCAGAGAGTGCGCCTTTGCCCAGAGAAGCACAGTGCTTTGACTTCGAGCCTGTGGTGCAAACAATGCACCTCATTCTTCACTTGACTGCAGGTTTTCTTGCAGAGTTCCCTGTGCACGCAAAAGTGCTTGAGGAGTGTGCCGCTGTCGCCGGGACAGTGAATGTACAGAAGAAAGCACTTCCCCGTCTGAATGTGAGCCGCAGTCCCATGCCCGAGAAGCCTCAGCAGCCCTCGTGTACTTATAAAGTCGTTGGTTCCCGCGAAGCAGAAAGCGGACTTACATTGTCGGACTTGTTCTTCAAGATGACGAAGCTGCGCAAGTGATGTTAGGAGCCACATATCCGTGGTCTGGGGTTTATTCAAATGAGACAGGTCTTGTGGGAGCCTGGGTGCCCGGGGCAAGCGTGTGTTTTCTTGGTCTGGGAAGTCTGCAAGACAGAGGTAGGTATACTGAGGGTTGAGTAGTCGTCCTTCCCAGAGCCATGATCACGAGGCCACCCATGTGCTCGAGAGATCCAAAAAAGCGCGGTGCAACCTGTTGGCCGCTAGGGAGAATGCACAACCTGGTCAGTTCGCAGCTCCCATGGCTGACTCTGTCTCGGTTCTGCTCAATTTAGGGGTTCAGGGTTCACGGTATAGGCTTGATCCTGGTGGTGCTCCTCTGCATGTAGTTCACTCGCCCAGGCACTCCTCCTGGGGGCATCGTCTCAGAGAACTCACTACACGTAGTGAGTTCGCCGGGGCCTTGCGGTGTGCTGGAGTGCCGGAGGGAAGTCCAAATTCACATGAAATTCGACGTTCGCACAGCTTCCTTGGTTTGCCCGGACTCTCAGGGGAAGCAACCCCGACTCTGGTCAGGCTGTTTGTCCGAAATTTGTGAAAGTGAGGCTGGGGGAACACAGAATTTTGCCTTCTGTCAGAGCTTTGGCATGCCTTGTCAGCTGCTGAGAACTCACTACACGTAGTGAGTTCGCTGGGGCCTGCCTCCTCGCACATGTCTCCCAGAGAAGCAAATCACTAGACCATGCTCTTGACCTGAAGCTTTTGGCTCACCAGCTCGCCAGCATGCCGCCGAAGAAGGACAAGGCCAATAATCAAACAAAAGCCAACGCTGCTTCTCCTCCAGCCAAGAAGGCCAAAGCCTCTCCGAAGCCTTCTGAGGCAAATTCTCCTCCTGCCAAGAAGGTGCGTGCAGAAGAGGCCGCGAAGATTGGGGAGTGTCCCTCATCTACCTCAGGCCCCTCTGTGGCTACGCTGGCCCCAGGCGCCTCAGCGGCGACACCAGCCAGCGAGCAGGGTCCCAAGGCCGCCGTGGAGGCGGTGCAGGTTCCTGACCCGGCTGAGCAGGCGCAGGTCCCCTCACCCGTGCCGGCGAAGCCTGGGCCTTTGGTCACAGGTTGCAAGCTGATCCTGGAGGCTGCCAGAGGTCAAGGCAGTGCCCTCACAGATGTTGCAGACAACATCCTGGCAAAGCTGCTTCCAGAGTTCGAGCATTGGGAGACGAATCTTCCAGCACCAAGGTCTCGTGGTGGTTTCTTGGCTTACAGCGAGGCAGCGTACAAGATGTACATGGAGCAGGACAAGTCCTTCACGTGTCTTGTCCCGTTCCACTACGTGGGTTTTGCTGCTTAGCTGCACAGTGGGCAGAGTGGATACTTGCCGGGTTTAAGGAGGTTTGGCTGAAGATGTTGGAACAAGAGACTCAGGCTTTTGAGCACCAGGACATGATCCCCGTGCTAGGATCGATCCGAAGGTGCTTTGACCACTTTTTCAAGGAAGGGCCACAGAGCATACTCAAGTTTACCAGCGTGGTGAGATGTTCCACAGCCGGAGCGCCGCCGAACCCTGGCTGCTACGAGGTGCTGGATGGCACAATCTACCGCCTGGCATTCTTGCTTGGCTACGCTGAAGCCGTTGAGCATGCCCAGGACCTGACATCCTGGAGGGACTGCTTTGCCACCTTCCCAGTACAGTTTGAACTTATTCCTGATGAGACCCAGCTGATGAAGAAGAAGCTGCAATATGACCAGGATAAGAAGGCAGCCCCCGAGTTTGCCGGCTTGTCCCCCCATCGAGTAGCCCAGGCGATTCTCAATGTCCAGACGATGTTGAAGGACAAGCTTTTGCCTTCAAAAGCTGAGCATGTCTACGAGTACCTGAAGTCCATAAACTGGTCCTCAGCAGATCAAATCTCGAAGACTTCTGCTGGTACCTCCATCAAGGTCGCGAATCGGCTGACAGAGCGGAGCAAGAAATTGCTCGAATGTTTTGAGAATCACTTTGCGAAGGGGCATGTGTTCTCAACGTTGTCAGCGCTTGACGTTCTATGTCAGAAGACCGCGTGCAAAGATGAAGAACAAGCGGGGAGGCCTGGGTGGCATCGTGTTGTGTGTGTGTACAAGAACAGCAGGACAGGTGCTTTAGGGCTTGCAGTCTGCCAGAGGCTGCTTGAGTACGTGGTGGAGACTCAAATGATAAGACAGCTCCGCACTGGACATGCGGCTGCCCAACTGGAAGTCTGCTTGCGTGCAGTTTTGCTTTACGTGTTCTTCTGACCCTTTTAACTTGTGTGGCTTCTTCTAAGGAAGGCCGAGAGAGTCTGCGAAGCAGCGTTCCGCGTTTCCTGGCCATCCGTCGCATGGGCATCTATATGATGAACAAGGTCAAGGGCAAGTTCTATAGTGGGCCTCTGCACTTACATGTGTACCACTCCAAGGGGCGGAAGCTGGAGTACGGCTTTGCTTTGATCCCAGACCAGGGCTTGCCGCCGGCCAAGTCGCTTTCAGAGAAAATGGCTCGTGAAAGTTTGGCTATGCTCATGGATGGCTTGGGTTCGGATGTAGTGGACAAGCTACTTTCGCAGAACAGCTCTATGTCAGCAGAGTCCTTGCTGCAGTCGCCAGACATGGAGAAGAAAATTGAATGGCAGAAATGCGTGGAACAGTACCAGCGGGAGCAAGCAGACAAGGCTGCCATCCATGTCCATGAGACTGGGACATTGTCGCCCCCGGAGCCTGCCGGACAGGAGGCGACGCCCTCCGTGGAAATCAAGGAGATCGAGCTCAGCAAGGAGACGGCTGGAAAAGGTGAGGCCGAGCTCAGCCAGGAGATGGCTGCAAAAGCTGAGCCCGTTGAGGCGGAGCAAGAGTACAAAGATGAGCTTCCCGATGCCAATGATGAGCCCGAGGGGCACTGTCAAAAGGTGCCTGTTTGGGAGATCGCTTTCAAGCATCTTGTCTTGCCCCCATCGATTACACAAACGTTGAGCACAGTGAAAGAGGATGTGTTTTGGAACTTGCACAGCTTTGCCTCTGCTCGAGACTCGGCCGTATGTTAGCGGTGATGGCTAGTGATGTGAACGGTCTTAGATGCATCTGAACCGGCGCAGCCGATCCCAGTTTCATGTCCCGCTCAATCAGGAGTCAACAGCCACGTCCACTTCATACTCAACTCCGACGACAAGGACAGGTTGGTGGAGTCCGTGAAGACGCACGTCGCCTTCCAGCGTGAGGACGAGCCTGCCTTATTCGTTTACGACGCCAAGTCAATGTCTGACATTCAGACACGAACCTATCCCACGCGCCCTTGGTTCCTCCTGCCGCCGCTGGACCTTCCGCACTTGCAACTCTGTGTCCAGGCCGGGATGGAACTCTTTGGGCCCGCGGACATCTTCGCTTGCTTGGATGGCCGGCGTCCTGACATTGGCAAGAAGTTCCACAGGCTCGTGACTTCGAACAGCAAGACCCTTGTGAAGAACGGAAACATGCAGAAGCGCATCTTTCAACCGGACATTCGCCTGCTCTACAGCAATGAGGAGTTCATTTCTGGGTATGCAAAGTCGGCGAGAATGAAATCGCTAGGCTATGTTCCGGAGCCTGTGGAGTCCATCTCTTGTGCGACAGGCGCTAAGGTGAACTTGACCACACGTCCACGGCGCTTTATCGACCTTCCAGGAGTCACTTTCACTCGATCCCTGAGTGGGTGCTTGTTGAGAAGCGCTGAGGAGCATGGGGTGAAGCTGACGCAGGATGCCGCTGGCAAGCTGCCGCAGAATAGCAACGCCGATGATGCTGGGGCGGGTGAGGATGACCAAAGTGACAAGGAGAGCAAGGAGGGCGAGGAGCCGGCCGCTGCGGATGCCGATGATGATGGGGATGGTGAGCCTGGCGATGAGCAGAAGGATCAAGAGCAGCAGGCAGGGAGTGTATGGTACCCCTGGACGGCATCTGAGGAGACGATGCTGGAGTTTCTCAACATCTTTGCCGGGGATAACCCGAAGGTTAAGGTGGTCTCCTGGTGCGCAGGATATGGACAGCTCGAGCTCGCCTGCCTCCGTTCGGACATGACTGTCTTGTCTCTGGTGCAGAGTGTGACGCACCGGCAGGCCCGGGACGCGCAAGTCAAGTAAAGTTTGAAGGATTGTGAGCTCTTGCAAAAATGATTCAGCAGAGATGCTAGTAAGATGCAACCCTCTGTAGCCCGAAAGATTTTCAGTTCTTGTGTTAGAGAAGCGACCTTATGACTATGCGGCGTTGTAGAGACTGATGCGTTCGTTGTGCTTGAACCAACCCTAAACCCTCCAAGCCAGGAGAAATAGAAAGAGTATGCTTTTAACAATAGCAGACAAGCAAAAAAAGACCAAGACCCTGAATGGTGAAACAAAAGCTCCTACAGCACCCAGCCCCAGCCCACCGTCCCCCCCAACCCCCAACGCCCAACCCCCCCTCCAAACCCCGTAACCCTGAACCCCCCAACCCCCCCAACCCCCAACCCCCCCCAACCCCCAACCAGTTTGTTCCCAGTTGCACCCCCTCCCCACCCCGCCCCCACACGACAAAAAGGAAAAACGATTTTGCGCCCCCCCAACCCCCCAGACCCCAACCCACTGGACATTCTAGATCCCCCATTTCGGCTCGAGGAGGGGGGGTCCCAAACCCCCCCCCAACCCGCCAACCCCCCCAACAAGCCCAACCCCCCCCCCCCCCGCCCCAACCACCCCAAAACACGAGGTGAAAAAAAACAAACACCCCCGGTAGACCCTGAACCCTAAAGCGTCGGCGTCCGTGAAAATGCCGAGACGTAGATGGAATCTTTGTGTTCCTGGGCAACCTCCGTTCCTGAGAGCGGGCGCTGAAAATGACGCGCTTGCCAGGTCCTGCTGGAGAGGCTGGTCCTGACGGTCATTGTCGATTCCCTCCGTGGCAAGCGCGACTTCCTGCTTGACAGGCAGCTGCTGACCGTCAGTGAGGCGGATGTGATGGCAGATCCGGATTTGGAGGCTGTGGCTCCTGATCCAGCAAAGAAGACAGAAGAGAAGCAGCAAGCGGAGCCTACGGGTGAAGAGTTTTCTCCAGCGACAGTAGCTCCAGCTCCAGTACTGAACTGACGATTTCCAAGGCATCTCGCGAGGGCTTGCCGGTTTTGACTTTGATGTGTGAGCCGTGATGTGTGCAGCCTGATCTCTCTCTAGACACAGAGGCATTCAAAAGAGGAAAAGCCTAAAATCTGCAATGGTAGCCCGGGCTGCTCGGTCACTGTCGGGGTTTTGGAGAGAGCATACTGTAGACCGCCGAGAATGCCAAATTGGCCCCAAAAGAGCTGCTTTCGTCAAGTGAAACTGGACACTGAGACAGTCGAATGTGCTGCCCTGTTGCTGTCGTTCGTGCAAAGGTGTGGAGTCATCGCGAAACGGAGTAACCTCATTCACGCATGCCAGCGTACAAGCAACTGAGGCCAGAGCACGGCTTCAAGCTGTGGAGGCTGTGTTTGTGGCGCTGCGGTTTGCCTGGCGACTTGTTCAAATATTGGTCGGCGGGGATGAGAATGCGTGTGGGCGGTTTGAGGAAGTTGTAGTCGAAGTCGGGGAATGTTTAGAGTAACGAGTCTGTCCAGTATATTGTATCTAGGCTTATCATAGTTGGGGTCGACGGGTGCAGCGGCTTGGGGCCTCAGCTCCTTTGTTTTAAACGTCTAATGCGTTGTCGTTTGTTTTGCTTGAAACATTCGAGATAGGTCGTTGTTCGTCAATGAGTGCAAACCCCAAACCGTTTCTTTGTAAAGCCTAAACCTTGAATCCTAGAGCGGGAGGGTTGAGGGTTTAGGGTTTAGGGTTTAGCGTTTAGGGTCTAGGGTTAGGGTTTATACTGGAGTATACTCCTGAAAACGCCGGTGCTGAACTCGAAGCAGGAAACTAGAAAGACCCTACCTAGAAGCCCCTACCAACAGCAATGCTTTGGCTCCCACGCAGACAGCCGAGGCAAATTCTGCCTGGGTTTGCCGGAGGCTGAGGAAACTCGTGTTGCAAGTCCTCAGGTCCAGAATAGAAGCATATGAAAAGGTACAGCAAGGCTTCAAGTCGCATAATGGAGGCTGCGTCTGCCGTACGAGTGGTTATTTTGGAATTGGTCACTCGGTTTCAGGCACCTTCTTCTTCTTCTTCTTCTTCTTCTTCTTCTTCTTCTTCTTCTTCTTCTTCTTCTTCTTCTTCCTGTTCTTGTTGGCAAACATTCCAGGATTGCACGTGGCGTGCTCTTGTAGAGAGGTCCTGAGCAACATACGGAAGGAAGTCCTTGTCAACATATGTTTCGGGTACCGGTGCCTGAGGTCAGGAGTGTGTGGCTTCAGAGCCGCGCAGGCAGAGGCACGCACCAGAGCTGCTCAGAGAGTGGGTCCTCTTGGAGGCATGACATAGCAGCTTGGGCACTTCATCAGCAGCCTCACTTAATGTAAATCACTCGTGGAAGCATGGAAGTGATTCAGGCAGTCCATCGCCGTGGCCGCTTTCAAGCCCCTGGCACATGAAGCTTGTAGCTGCAACAAGTTACACAGCTGCTCATTTGTCAGAAGACATGATATTGAACACAGACTACATTGTTGCGAGTTGGCCATTGCCAGGCAATTCTCAGCTACATGACAGACGCATTGTAGCAGTCTCTGCCAATGGCTCCCAAGAAGGGAAAATCTGCAAAAGATTGCGGCGCAAGCCCGAAGAAGGATGGCAAGAGCCCCAAGAAGGATGGAAAAAACCTTACAAACAAGGAAATCACCAGCATGGTGAAAGCAATGGCGCCAAAAGCCAGGAATCCTTATGCCTTGTACATGCAGGAGCAGCAGCCAACTCAGCGTGAAAGGCTGAAGTTACAAGGCTTGACTGGTCCCGCCCTGCAGCGTGCTGTCGTGGCAGCTGTTAGCGCAGGTTGGCGCGCACTGCCAGAGGCAGAAAAGGAGCTCTTGGCGACAAAGTCGAAAGATGAGCGAACCCGGCGACAAGAGGCACTTTCAGAATTGCAGGCTTCATGGCCAGAGAGCAGCTCGAGCAAGCCAAGAAAGGCGGAGCCAACGGCAGCAAAGACGCTTCTTGGCGACTACATCTTGGAAGATGAGGTTGTATGGCTTGGATCAGCAAGCTGGGCGGTCAAAGCGCACCACATGAAAACGTTGTCTAGCGCGCAAGTCATCAACTTCGAGCTTGGGGACAGAGACGCCTTGGCCAGGGAGCTGCAGGTTCTGCGTGAGATCGAGGGGCAGGAAGACCCTTCATTTTGTGATGAGGTGTACTTGCGAATTCTCCAGGCCACAACGCCGAACGCTCCGTCTCCAGCACTGATCTGCGAAAACCTGCCCAGGGTTGATGAGATCTTGAAGCAAGATGGCGCCTTTGCGCTCCCGTTGCTTCGCTGCGCCGCACAGCAGCTGGGCCTGGCGCTGTGCCAACTTCACGAGCTCAAGGTCGCTCACGGCGATGTCAAACCTGCAGCAGTGTTCTTCAGCCGTGAGCAAAACTTGTTCAAGCTCGGGCGTTTCTCGTTGTCGGTTGACCTCCCCCAGCAGGAGCCTCTGGACATGATGAGGTACACCGCCGGCTTTCGAGCGCCTGAGCTGTGGGTTCCCTTGGAACACGCCCGTGTTTCAGTATACAGCGAGGCATGGGCTTTCGCAATTACCCTCATAGAGATGTACACCGCAAAGCACCCTTTTGAAAACTTGAAGGAAGTGCACAAAGCAGATTTGAGCAACATGAGTGAGCTGCCAGACTTCTTGAAAGGCCTGCTGCTGCCATGTTTGCGTCATGTTCCCGAGCAGAGGATGACTGTGCAGGAGCTTATGACACAGGGCCTGGCCTTGAAACTGCCCGTGGCGGTTGAAGAGGCAAATTCGGCAGAAGCGCAGGCGGCCTGTGGAAATATTATCTAGATGTGTTCGCCAGGGCGGGAAACAATGATTTTGAAGTGCAGCGATGGGTTCGCTGTGCTGAAGCCAGTTGGTTGTGATTCAGGACATGGCCAGGGAGAAAAAACACGTGCCTCCATGTCAGCTCTGACGTTTTTTTTGTTGTTGTTTGACGAAGGCAGAGAGCTTGCATTAGCTGATTCGCTTGTGCCAGTGATGACAGGGGTGCCTTAAAGAGGGAGTTTCCGAGAAGCACTATTTCGGGTTTTGCAATTCGAAAGAACCTCCCGTCATGGCATGCGGTAGCCGCTGGGGCCTAGTAGTTGAAGGTTGGACTGTTTTGATATGTACGTGGTGAGCTTATTGCAGTGAGATGCGCGTTGCCACTGTCTTGTCAGTCTGGTCATACGCATGAGCTGGAATCCTCCATACATAATCCCGACACTTGGCCAAAGATGCAGGCGCCTTCTGCTTTTTGTTGCTTTGCAGGCCAGTGGTGCAAGCTGGCACTTCCTCAAAATGCCGGAGGATCTCACCGAGGGTTGTTGCGTTGGCGAGTGCCCGGCCGGGTCCACGGTTGAGGGTTTAGGGTTTCAAGGGCTCGGAAGTTTTGTTTTGGTGGGGCATGGTCTGTCTGGCAAGTGTAGGACAGTGTAGGAGACACGTTGGTGGGTAAGTAATATTTACCCACCCCCCCCCCCCCAGCCCCTCAGTCCATTGATCATATTTATGGTCTAGGGTCTAGGGTCTAGGGTTTTAAGTAGGGTTTTAGGGTTAAGGGTTTAGGAAACCCCAAAACCTAGACCCGAGACCATAAATATGAAGGCCTAGACCCTGAACCCCAAGCCCTTCTCCCTAAGCCCCAGAGACAGAATTGAAACCGAATCTTCGCTCGTTCACTACGACCCCTAGCCGTAGCCCAAGTAGCAAGCCTGTCCATGCCAGTGTCTGGCCCTGGCCCTGCATGGTCTTGAGTTGAGCGTTACCCTGAAGACTGCGGTGGCCACGAGGCTAGCCCCCCTTTATCGTTCTTGTCCGTTTGGGTCACGCGGGCGTCTTGCCTTGCTGGTTGCAGCCTAAGTTTGACCATTGAGTTCAAATCAGCAATCACCTAGGCTCCAGTTTTATTTGGCTGGCAGACAAATTGACGTGAAACATGAAGATTGTGTGCTAACAGTTCATAGGCGCAAGGAATGCAAGTTCCAGTCAGTCAAGCATTGGAGCAGCTTTTAGGGTTTAGGGTTGAGGATAAGGGTTGGGGTTTAGGGCCATTTTCTAGGGTGCTTCTACATTGTCCCTTAATCGTAAGCGCTCGCCTTTCCGCCTCGGCAGCCGGTCGGCAGGCTGGAAAGCGAGGGCGAGGGGTCGCAGACACCCCACCCCAACAGCATCGGTTTGCAACCCCTCCAAGCCAGGCAGAGGGGTCCCGCAGGCCGGGAGGGAGTGGGGGGCGTGGGCCAGGGTTGGGTTGGGGGGAAGGAGACCGGATCCGTGTCTGCTTGTTCCAAACGCTTCTCGGCAGGAAGCCGAGGCGAGTATGGACCCAGAATATGGTCCTACTTCTCCGTGAACCCTACACCGTGCACACCTAACCCTAAACCCTAAACCCCCCAACTCTAAGACCTACACCAAAAGCACTAGCTGGACATCGGACGCGGCTTAGGGTTCAGGGTTTAGGGTTTAGGGTTTTGGGCGTAGGGCTTAGGCCTTCGGGCTTAGGGTTTAGGGTTTACTTAGGGTTTCGCGTTTAGGGTGTAGGGTCGTTTAGCCAAAAGGTTTAGGGTCCCGCTTTAGGATTTAGAGGGAAGTTTAGGAGTCAGTTAGGGTTTGGGGCTGTCAGATTTTGGGGTGTAGGGTTTGGGTGGCGGGACTTGCGGCTTCGGCAGGAAGAACCAGTATCACAAAGCAAAAGGAAAGGAAAGGGAAAGGAAAGGGAAAGGAAAGGGAATGGAAAGGGAAGGGAAGGGAAGGAAGGACGTAAACAGTTTGGGCGAGAAACAGGGCGAGAGAGTGCGAGAAAATTACCCTGAGGGTGCGGTTTAGGGTTTAGGGTTTGGGGTTAAGGGTTTAGGGTTTAGGGTTCTTTAGACGCTAGGGCTTAGGGCTTCACTGTTTAAATATGCAGACTTGACTCTCCGCCCGAGTCCAAAACCCTGAACCCCCTATAGTAGAAGCCAAAAAAGCTGGAAACTCAATAGCCTCAACCCCTAAGAGTATAGTATAGGGAATCCCAGCACTATTTGTCCTTCAAAAAGGCTTCCAATATTTTGGGGTCTACTGTAATTCCCTGAACCCTGAAACCCTGAAAGCCCCTGAGCCGCCCCCATATGAGAAGCGCAGGAAGCTCAACTTCGCAAAGGATCCCATGGTATTGGCCTCAGAGCCAGAGGCAAACGCTTCGAATCTAAATGTTGAGGGTTTGGGATTTATTTAGGCTTTTTTGGGTTTGGTATTTCTGGTTCCAACCAAGAAGAGCTGACCATCCTTCCTACTTGCAAGGCTCTTCCAAGGTACCTATTCCCGAATTCCATAGTAAGAGCAAAAACCTTCTTCAACCCTAAAGGGACCACGTTGTTACCCTTAGACTGAAGTATGAGTATAGCATATTGGGGCCTAGGGAGGGCTCCGCGATTTAGGATTGAGGGTGCCCAAACTCGCCACGTCTCACACCCCACCCCCACCCCCCGTTTGTGCAAGAAGTTGAGATTTGGGGTTTAGGGTTTAGGGTTCAGGAACAAGGTTTCGGGGAAGGGTGTGTCATCAACTCAGTGGACCACTGCACCCCCTCCACACCCTCAAGACCGAAGCATACTCGTAAACCCTACTTGGAGGCTCATGGGTACTTATACCCCAATTAGAAGTCTATACTTATGACCTACTTATATGGCTTAGGGCCCTGAACCTGCAAGTAGCCCTGAACATCTATTTACCTCATTAATATATACTCGGGCCCCGAAGTCCCTATAGAGCAAGTACTTAAAGGCCCCAAGTATTCCCCATTTAGGTACATGGACTCCAAACCCTAAAACCTATACCCTAAACCCTAAACCCCAAACCCCGTTTAGGTGCATGGACCCTTCTGGGGTAAGCCCTCGGACGCCCTCTTCTAACACGGACAACGCAATGGCTAGGACAGCGAACGCAACCCGCGTGCCTGAAGCCGGTTTAGGGTTTAGGGTTTCGGGTTGAGGGTTTAGGGTTTAAGGAGGGAAACGCCGCAAAGGCGGGAACAGCCGCTCCGCTCGCCTGGCAGAGGACATGAAGAGGCACACCAGCCAAATGATTGGCTTTTGCATGTGGAGTTTGAGGGTTGAGGGTTGAGGCGAGTGTTCAAAGAAATTAGGGAGTTTGGATCTTGGTTCTGGGCCGTTGAAAGCCCTAAACCCTGAATGGGTTCTGGGTGGTTTTTGTAAGGCCCGAAGCCCGACACCCGAAACCTCCAGTTCTGAGGGCTTTGAAGGCTTCGGGCTTGGGTGTCTGGGTGTAAATGCAGGCTAGTAGGATTTCCTGATGAGTCTTGGAAGATGAAGTGTTTCATGAAATTACAAGAGCTTCAGAAGGTTCACGGGGCTTGAGAGTGTCAGGTGAGATGCGTGTTCACTCCAACCTTCCTCTTGCCACTGCCAGGCACAAGCACTGCAGACTGAGCGGCGCAAGTTTGTAATGTTTAGGGTTGCAGGGACTTAGGGAAGTTAGAGTACATCATTCAATGTAGCACATCTTTCCTGGAGCATTTGCTTCCCTTTAGCACGTAGCATAATTTGTTGCCTTGCAGTTCAAGTCTCACTTCAACATAATTCAATAATCTTGCAAGGCTTATTCATTTAAGTCTCATACGCGGACTATGTTCTGTGCAAAGACATATTTGCTGCAAAAAGGATCCTTTTTTCTGCCTGGGCTAACGCTGAGCAAGTATTTGTCTCCTAAGGTTCTCACGGTTTTCACGGCTCCACCGCCGGCGCCTTCGGAAGCCTTGGTCTGCCGGATTGGGTCTTCGAGGGCCGCCAGCCGAGAGACGACTTCGACTGCGACTCCCCGAGGTCATGTCCCTCGGCGCTCTCTTTCATTTCGCAGCATCTTTTGGGTTTCCGGCTCTGTCATCCTTTTAAGGTCCTTCAAGGCTTTCGTGTGATGTTGTTTTATTGTCGGTGTTCGGTCCAGGTTCTTCCGACACCAGCTCTCCAAGTTCGCCGGCACTCAGCTGCTTTGAGTCTCCAGTCGCAGCGGTCGCAGCGGCGAACTTCAAATTCGATACCAAGAACACCAAGTCTGCCGGAGCGAAGGTGTCGTGGGCCGACCTCGCAGAGGAGGCCGGGGCTTGCCGAGAGTCTTGCCGAGCTTGTCTTGCGCTTGTAGAGCGGACGCAGAACCAGTCTTGGTACGGTCACAAAGCTGTAAGGCTTACACTCTATTACACATTATTACACTCTAGGGTCCACCGAGGCAGGAGGTATTCTTTCAAGTTCTGCAATTCAGGAGGAGGAGGAGATGCGGCTGGCAGCACCAAGCCAACAGCTGTCAGGTGTGGCGAGGGCCCGGGTAAGCTGGGCAGATTTGGCGGAAGAATCTGATGAGGTGGTGTCTTGGAGGTGGAGCTGAGTGTGAAAGCTTGAGAGATGGCATCCTTTGAGTTGTGGAAGCTTCTGCAGATACCTCTGCAGATTCCTGCAGCCTTCACATCGGACATCATCGTTTTTTGGGATGATGTTTTTCGTTTGCACACTGCTTAGAGGATGTCGGAATAGGGTTGGATGAAGTGGGACGAATTGGACAGACTTGAGAGTTGCTTTCCCAATGGACAATGCAGGGATCGCGACGCTCTCGTGCTTCCACGCTTTTCTTTCGTTCCCTTGTCCTGCTTCGTCCAATGCGATGACCCCAACTAGTATGTACCCCAGGCTGCGCGGCTTAGTGCTGGTACCTGGGATCCGAGTATTGTAGTCAGGAGCCGCGCCCTGCTGGAACATGGCAAGATTGCAGAACATTTCAGCTTGAGATTTATTTCGGATAGCTTCCAGCAGGAATATCAGGCTGTGTCACCAGGTTGCTGGAGTCATTCATCCACTGTGTCACCCAGCTTTGATCACACGGGCCGCGCCTGTGTTTCCCATTTGGTGGGATGCCAGTGCGCAGTTTGGGCAGAGCACCTAGGTTAACTATGGTAGCATCTACACATCACGGAAGGCCAACAGAGACTGTGCTTGGTCATCACGAGTCGTCATCCCTTTGGCTCCACAGCGTTGTGCATAGCTTGATGCCAAAAGCGCAGAGCGAGGCAAGGCTAAGAAATGCAAAGAAACAAAGAAACATGGAGAGCTGCATGGCTCACATGCCAGCGGCATACTGTTGACTCATGTTTCACTCCCTGCCTTGTTCTGGCGTTGGACCACTTGCACTCACTGCTAGACCAGAGGTCTGGCAGGACGATTTGCACGAGCCTTGCGCGAGAGCCTTGCAAGACCGTTTCCGGATGTTCCGGATGTTGTCGGCAGATCTCAGATCCGGGAGTTGTTGGTATGCGCGGTTTTCAACCGTCTTCTGATGCACGGGCAACATGCACTCCAGATTGATTGATGTTTAAAGCTCAGGTGCAAGGGGCTTGAATGCAATGCTTGCATTCGCCTCAGTGTAAAGAGCGTGGTGCTTGTAATGTGAGAGCGTAGGGGGTAGGGGGGTCCTTGCTGTGGAGCTGCAGTGGGCTCTCATTTCTTGAAGTCTCTGCGCGACGTGGAGCTTGGGTCATGTGGTGTGACGAAGCCACACGGTGCGGTGCAGGTCTTTGTGCATGCTTGTCACTGTTGAGTATGGTCTAGATGATGGCTTTAACTGTGCCCTCGGCCGGGACAGGGCTCGACAATGCACCCCGCCTCCAATGACGGCACAACTCTTCCGCACCATCAGAGATGAAGCGTGGTGTCGCCCAGTGCCTTGCCGGAAGCCGCGTTGCCAACATCGCTGCCAGATGCCGTCAATATCATTCACACATTGACAATATTGAGCATGCAGCTTCCGGGCTGCTACTTGCAGATCGTCAGATTGCACGCGTGGAGGTGGTGAGTTTGTGAGTAAACGTCAAGAGTTCCTGAGAAGTCATGTGCGTTGGAGACCATGTTGGTTTCAGTGTGAACCTTCGCTCGAAATGACGCAGTCCTTCACTGTTTTCATGGCCAGTTTGCCGAAGCCTGTGTGCAGCGCCAGTACAGGTTTCAAGCTATTGGTCTGTTCTCGCATGCGGCGGCATCTGTATGACCCTGTGGATCGGCATCTGAAAACGTGGCGTTGTTATGTCTCAGACGTGACTATTGCAGCAGTATTGCAGCTTGGGGTTGCCGGTACTTTCCAGTGTTTTTTGTTTTTTGGCCGGCCTACTCGCCCGCCAGTGCCCGGGAAACAGGGAAGAAGATGCCTGTTGCATGCCAGAGCGTCGACAGTGTTCGTGCGAAGAGGTTCATTTTAAGAGGCAGATGTCATCATCTGGGGGGCATCCCTGAAATACGTTCTGGGAATGCCTGGCTAGTTGCCATTGCTTTGCTCGGGCCGCTGTTGGAACTTCAGTGGCTCCGTCAGAATGGTCTTTCATGTACAGAACAGAAGTAGTTGAGCCATGCCGAGTTTGGATGAGTTGTTGTGAGTACCTCCCGAGGCTCCACTTCTGCACCGACCTGTTTACAAGCGCAGGGCACGTTGCAGAACTGTCCTTGTCAGGACGGGCACGGTCTAGAGGTGGCGATCGGGCCTGCACTAGCATTGTTGCCCTTTAGATGGGCGGAGGTGAGATGTTGTGGCATGTTCTCTGGCACAGCAGAGCCGCTTCGGCTGAGAAGCTTTGGCTTGAAGGGTCAGCAGGCTCTGCTGGGCAGTGCTGGCACCAGTGACGGCAAGAGATACCGGCTACAGGCTACAGGAAATTCGTGTGAGTGCTTGTGACGACGAGTAGGATTTCATGCTGAGTTCGCCGTGCAAGCTCAGGGTACAGAAGAGCAGTTCGCTGATACGACAGTACCAGGCCCCGCGGCCTATGGAAGCAGAACTCGTAAGACTTATTTTGCTGCCATGAAAGAGATGCCTGGAGTGATGCAAGGCGGCATCTAGCGCTTCAGTTGTCACTCACCACAACCCAAGATCTGGATTTGCAGTTTGGTTTCTCCATGCTCCTTTGCCAGAGTGTCAAACTTACAATGTTGCCACAAAGCGACAGAAGTACCTTGGAGTCAGAGGTGCAGCTGGGCTGAAAGAACTCCTCTCCTTTGCTCCTAGGCCAACCAATTTTGTACAGCCTCCTGTATAGAGCCCAGAGACCAGCTAGTGTAGCGTTGATGGTATGAGAGATGAACAGATGAAAAGGAGCATCTCATCTATCGCATGTGTCTGCTCAGATCACAGCGTGCATGTTCTTTGTTGAGCTCTGGCGAAAGTTGGACGGCAAAACTCTCCTGCAGGACTGTTGCTGGGATTTGGGCATGCAGCCCTGGCTACGGCCCTGAACGCAGGGCTGGGACCTGTGCTGACCCGCACTTGTCCTGAGGGCTGCATTGCTTGGAACGTATTTTGCGAGATTTGGCGTGTACTTGAGGTTGGGTCAGCGCTGGGGAGTCATGACCTTCATCTTTGCGCTTTCCCACCAGCCCTTTAGTTGAAGAGAGCAAAGCTGCTTGGAACTTTAGCGAGCCATCATTCTGAGATTGGGCTTGCGCCGTGTTTATGTCCGTGGCGGCAACCTTAGAGTGCGAAGTCATGTGTGCGAAGATGATGACTTTATGTGACCCTCATGTTGCTAATGTTGTGGTGTAGCAAAGTATGCGGAGGCGTCAACGTGGCTCGCTTCACAGCTGTGCTTCTGAACAGTGTGCTGGTGGTAGTTGCCAGAAGCTCGAGATGGGCTGTGTGATTTTGCGACAGCTGTCTCTAGCCATGTTGCAGCTGTTCTTTTTTTGAGAATGTTTGAGAGTTGAGGTTGGCGTGGTCCTTCTCTCCATTGTCTGCCTTGCTTGTGTGCGCATCGGGAGACCCTGTTGTGATCTGCCCTTGGCAATGCCAGGCCACTGTCAACGTCGACAGCAACTGGTCTGCTTTCTGCAGGGAAGGAGATGCTACCTGCAAGTACTACGAGGTGCACCGCAGTGCCATCGCAGTCCGCAGCATGCTAGTTCAATTCTGAAGCAGCCCATTGGCTCGACGGGGCAGGTGCCGTACAAACCTCCCAACGTCTCCCTGCCATTGGAATGTGACCGGCATTTCCATTATGGAGAGAGTGGGTGCGGATCCAAGCAGAAGGTTCGTCAGGAAGGTCAATTGCAGGAGTTTGGCAGCCTAGCAATTTTTTCTTTTAGTTGACTGCACGCATCCACCGCATATCCACAGCACATCCACGGCGCATGCGAAGAAACTGAACCCGTCCTGAGAGGCAGCACCTGCTCAGTGTCAGCGATTTCGCCCTGTTTTCGGCCTTGGCTTACGAGTCTGAGGCTGTGTCGATAGGAAATCAAGGCAATGGAGAATTGGCCGCAACCGTGCACAGGATGGCCTACGCAAAGGGCTGCAGCGTTGTCAGCCCAGTCCTGCTACAACAGTTCCAAGTCGCTGGTGGTTTGTGTTTATGGATGTGACAAAGCTTGATTGGTGGATAACAAATGGTCCCAGACGTTCTGAGGCTATTTCCCGGGGTGGCACTTGGTCACCTCGCGCCGTGCAGGCTTTGTCGACATTTCAGTAGGGAGAGCGCTGCAGACTTTTTCATCTGGAGGTATCAATACGACAGCCATCGAGGGAGAAAGCTCAGACTGGACCCGTATGGCTTTGTCCTGCTTGTGGTGGTGTAGGGTCAGTCGTTGGATGTTGTGGGATGGGCGACGTGTGTTCTTTGGCCTTGTCATTCAATTTTAGTTCCCGACCAGTGACCAGCTGTGCCCACACAGGCCCACACAGGCCCACACAGGCCCACACAGGCCCACACAGGCCCACACAGGCCCACACAGGCCCACACAGGCCCACACAGGCCCACACAGGCCCACACAGGCCCACACAGGCCCACACAGGCCCACACAGGCCCACACAGGCCCACACAGGCCCACACAGGCCCACACAGGCACACACAGGCACACACAGGCACACACAGCCACACACAGCCACACACAGCCACACACAGCCACACACAGCCACACACAGCCACACACAGCCACACACAGCCACACACAGCCGCACACAGCCGCACACAGCCGCACACAGCCGCACACAGCCGCACACAGCCGCACACAGCCGCACACAGCCACACACAGCCACACACAGCCACACACAGCCACACACAGCCGCACGCCCGCACGCCCGCACGCCCGCACGCCCGCACGCCCGCACGCCCGCACACCCGCACACCCGCACACCCGCACACCCGCACACCCGCACACCCGCACACCCGCACACCCGCACACCTGCACACCCACACACCCACACACCCACACACCCACACACCCACACAGCCACACCCACACAGCCCCACAGCCCCACAGCCCCACACCCCCACACCCCCACACCCCCACACCCACAGACCCACGCCCACCCACACCCACACCCACGAAGACGCAGGCTGACAGACAGACCGGCAGGCAGGCCGAGGAAGGCAGACAGACTGACAGACCGAGACACACACAGACAGACAGAGACACACGCACACACATACACACACACACACACACACACACACGCACAGACACTCTTGTCGGATTGTTGAGTCCCACGCGTAGAAGGAGAAGAGCCGAGGATGTAGGAGAAGAAAAGGTAGGGTGACGAGGCATAGAAGAATGAATAATGTGAATATCTCAAAAATGAAGTAATTCCTTTGCTTCACGGAGTATGCCCAGCTGGCTCCTTTCTGAAGCGCTGCAAACCACATGGCAAAGGCACATATCACTGCTCCATGTAGCAATGCTGCACTACAGTGTGCAGGATGCTGCACGGGCAACTGTTGCAGGTGCTGCACACGTCAAAGTTCCTGGTATGTAGGATGTACACTGGAAACCATGTTCAACAAGTGCAAGATGCACAGCATGCTCAAGCAAATGTACATGTACTGCAAGCTGTCGTTGAGCCCCATGATTTGTGTGTGCAACAAGTGGCACACACACAGAGAAGTGGTCAAGCCTAGACCTCGGCTTAAAGGAGCCCGCAGCATGTGAGAAGCCACCAGCTCGCATCATGACAATGTTCCGTTGTCGGTGAGCTGTGACCACTACAATTTCCTGTCTGGGTTTTGTGTGGGTGCAGCGCATGGCACATCAACTGGCGTCAACTTTCTCGGCTGTTGCTTCAGGGTTTTCTTTGACATGGTTGCACAGGTGGAAAATGTACTCGTACCATGTTTGCAGTTTGGTAATGTTTGTGACCCCTGTGGGAATTTACTTGGAACGGTTGTTGTTTAGCTTGCATTTGCGTTTAACCTCTTCTGTGCCATGTACTGTTGGTCCACCCGCAACCCATGGGGCTGAGCGCTCCTCTGAAACCCACGCAAAAAGTTTATGTGCACTGTGCAGCTGGATCAGCTGGAAAGCTCAGTGTGGCAGCAGAAGTACACGGGAACGGCGCAGGATGACGGCTCAAATCTTGCTCGAAGCGTGATCTTGTTAAGCTGCGTCATGGATGGTCGTCTCTGCGTGCACTTGGGCGCATGCGATGTGCCAGAGCCCAGTACGCAGAGCGGAGACACAGGCCACCACCTCCGCGTGACCTCCTGCAGCTCGGGCTAGATGGCATGCTGTTGCTTTACTCAGAAGTCGGTGGGGCTTGTGTCGAAGTTTCGGTCGAGAGGGAGTCCTACAGATCTGCCTAGGCATCGTAAAGAAGTTCTGGGCAATTAAGACCCGGCCTAGGTTTGTGTTGTAACTCGTGCTCTTTCAGACGGGAAGGCTGGCGCTATCTTCAACTTCGGAATCCCGCAAGCAGGCATTGGAAGAAGCAATCAGACCCTGGCAGCGATGTTGGAACAGTGGTTGGTCCACCGATGTACTTTCGCGTTGTGGCACGCAGAAAGCTGACAGCATTGTGGACTTTCTACGGGTGGCGCATGCACAGAGGATCCCGCTCCACATGTTCCACTGCGTTCATGCCATGAGCTTGTGCTCCCAAGCCAGCTTGTGGGCTGACGCGCTTTACATATCCCAGCTATCCCAGCTCGCAGTTTCTGGCCTTCCTCAGCACCGGAGTGCCACAGCAAACGTGGCAAACGTGGCAAACGCTCAGCTTGCTGCACTTGCTTCTGGCAGCCTCTGGCAGCTGGCAGTTCTCAGATTGGAGGCCCCTGCAAAACCTCTCCTTCTCTTGCACTCCTTCGCCAAACACACGCGTCAATGTGATTCAACGTGATGCAACGTGATTCAACTTGTGATTCAGCATGATTCAACGTGTCCGCTGCAGGAGATGGAGGATGCAAATCTGAGAACCACGACTGTAAGTTTCAGTTCAGCCATCAATGCCTGCGCAAGGGCTGCTGCTTGGCAACAAGCCTTGGGTCTCGGTACAGAGATGACGCGGCGAAGTGTTCCAAGGACAGCTCGGTAGCTTTTTCTAGCAGCGTCAGGATGAGAACGAAAATTGCCCCCAAGCTCTCATACTTTCCATAGAAGCTTGGGTACGTTCGTGTAACTTCCCATAGAAGTGCTGGAAGGAATGCGATTGCGTGCAATGCTGTGATGACCAGCTGCGCAACGAGTGCCTAGACTGAGAGAGGACAACGAAGCACCCGCACCCAGCGAGAGCATCTGTTGAAGCGACTTGAACCAGCTAGTCAGCTAGTCTACAAGGTACAAGATGGCGAGTGGCTCTTGCTCTTTTCGCACACATGACTTCTGCAAGTATTGCGACGCTGAGCTTCGAAGAGCAGCTGAATTGATGCTGACATCGCACGTGGAACATGTCGAGCATCTGCCTCTATTTTGTGTCTGTTTGCCAAGGAGGACAAGCATTTCATACAATGCAGCAATTACGGCCTGCGAAAAGGCCAGTCATTGGAAGGCAAGTTGTGGGACAGTTCCTGCAAGGAATGTCTAGTGTAGGTACCAGGACTCACATTCTCGTGTACAGTAGCTGCCTGTTCAGGCAGCACTGCGTTTGTTCTCCTTCTGCTTTCGAAGCGGGGAAGCAGATGTGACACTCGGCCGAGTCAGAGTTAGGCAGCCTTCAGTGGCCGAAACCCCTTAAACCCTAAGAAGCCTCACCAATTACACATCTCCGAGGATCACCTGCAGCGCTGCCATCAGTGCCTGTGAGAAGGCCGCCCAGTGGAGACAGGCGAAGAGTCCCCTTCCCCCTTAAGTTGACAGCACGTCTGGGAGGTAGCAGCCGTTTCTGACCAACACGAAACCCCTCTTGGAAGAGGCGCTTCAGCTGCTGGGGATCTGGCGGAAGATCTGGCAGCGCCAGCGCCGAGAAGTTCCTGATTCCTGATCCGTGATGGGCCTCCAGAGTCTTAGCAGTTCAGCTGCGCTTGAAGCGTGTCACGTGCGTCGCATGGCACCCTTCTTGTAGTTTCCGGACGGAAAAAGTCGTGCGTGCAGAGGATGTTCGGAGTGAACGCCTTGGCCCTCGCTTTGCATTGCAGGACCACGTACTTCGAGTTCTGGGATCCTGAGTGGGGGCCCCGTTTGTGTGCCCGGCGGAGTCGAACGTGAGAACTCTTTGGTTCTTTGGACGTTTCTGGGGCGGTTTCCAGGAATACCACCATCGTGTTCGCGATCCGGGGCACCAACTCTATGCTCGATGTTTTGGTGCGCGGCGGCTGCAAGAAATGCTTGAAAATATCGGGCTCCGCGTGTTTGTGTAGGACGACCTGAACATTTGGGGTCCAGCTGCCATCATGCAAGCCTTCAGCATCGCTGGCCCCAGCCTCAGTGATCAGTGGGTTCAGATGTTCAGATGCCACTCTGAGCTTCGTTGACAATCGCTGGTTCAGCTCTTGGTTCTAGACATCACTGCTTGCACTTTCCCAAACATCCGGACGCTAGATCCCTGTGATCTGGCAGAGCACACTGCAGATCACCTGATCACCACCCACAGATCAGTACAGTACGCTGTCCAACGCAACACGCGACAGACAGTTTTCGGGGCGACTTCGGGTCCATGTCTCAAGCTGCGGAAGTTCCCTGCATCCCGCTGGAGCTTTTGCCAGAGGAGGCGTTGGGGGGGCCAGTGGCACGGCCGCAAGATGCCGCAAGGCTCAGGGGTTGTGTGCATTGAACATGTCGTGAAACCAACAGTTCTGAAAACGAACGTGTGGCTTGTTCCATTTTTTGGACGCAGGTCTCCGAGAGCTTGTGCAACACCCTGGATGCAGCCTTTGGCCCAGACGGCCTTGGGATTCTCTGCGTTACCGGTGATGAGGCGAGAGTCGGGTTCTGTCAGGCTTGTTCAGAGTTGTTCAGAAGTGGGGCGCGTGGGTTGTGACCAGCCCGATCCTGGTGTGTCAGGACTTCCAGGCTGAAGTTCGCCGCCTTCGCGACGAGCTTCTTCCGCTGGCTGCCCGCCTAGGGAAGCTCTCCGAGGAAGCCAAGGACGCCCACCGATAGTCCTTTTGGAAGCCATCGTCTGAAACGTTGAGTGGCAAAGCTCAGGATTCAATCCGCGAGCGTGGGACGCTGAATGTCAGCAATTACTCGCGAGGCCCTCTCTGAAAGTCTGAAGAGTCTTGCAGCTGATGACCGTGCAGAGTTCCCCTTCAGGAATTGATGGGAACCGCACGGGCTTCTACTTCCACCCTGCGTTGGACAATCCGGCAGATTGCCTACCGTCTGATGTGCCTGCTGAGCCGACGTTCTACACTCCTAACCTTTGGCCCGACACGGACGGGGATCAGGGATTCGCCATGCGCCGAATCTGATGGAGACATTATTTGTTGATTGTTTTTCATGTTTTCCGTTCTTTTCGGTGCTGCAACCGGATGCGTGCGTACGTTGTGCTAGTTTTATCTCGTTTTGGATTTCTCATGTCTCAGTATCAGGAGCTGCCTGAGCTACGGCAACAAGCGCGTTGCCATGCGCCGTGTCTCGGCCGAGCCGATGTTGAACAGCCTAACAGTCTGCAATGAAGCGAGACACGCGGTCTGAGATTTTCTGCATCAGGTGGTTAGTGACAGTGGCTCGACGGCTGGCGGCGGCAGTGGACGAGCGCTGTGCGCAGGCAAGCTGAAGAGAGAAGTCTTGCCAGGTTCTGCATGCAAAGAGTTTAGGCGGTTGCCAAGAGCTTTGCCTTCTTGTACGCATGTAATCTGTTGCCTCAGCCAGAGGCAGTCGCAGGCTATCGAGTGGGTACATTGTCGCGACTAATTGGTCCCGCGGAGAATTGCAACCACAAATGTCGTCTCATATGTTACCATGATGCTCAGCAAGAGTTTTTGGTTGGCTGAAGTGGACATCCCGGCATTTGCCTGTGCGTGTTCACTGTGCTCATGTGATGGAACTCAGGACTTCGCAAGTCCGAAGCAGCTTGCTGCTTCGAAAGGTATGTGGGCTCCTCCACACAAGGATCTTCAGGGACAAGCCAGTGATGCTGCTTCTCTGCTTGTCCTGATCGAGGGCGTCCCTGATGCCCGAGTTTGTATCTGTGTGCAAGTTGCTTTCTTTGTTCTCTCCAGGACACAGGTCTCCTCACTGCCCTTGTGCCTGGCATCTTCTTGGACCAGTCTGGGAAGAGGCTGCAGTGCCCGGATCCACAGGTTGGCCTGTATGTGCGGGACAGGACCGATGTAAAAGAAGAGCGCGTGACGAGCTTCGCACTTGACCTTCGGACCTTCTCTGTGGGTAGTGTGTGTCTGTCGTGTGCCTCCCGGAAGGAAGGGACGAATCATGCAGATCCAGATGCCTGCTGGAGTTGGCGAGTGCCTCTTCTTTCAGGTGGGCGAGGCACTGCAAGTGGTTTCGGGCGGCCATTACCATGCAACGGAGCAACTCCGTCCCGAATGAGTGGGAGGGCTTGCTTGGGGTTCATGGTATCTCAACAGATACGTTTGTGCACAATCCGCCCGAACGTCTCTGTTCAAACAGCGAATGCACCACGTCAACCCTTAGAATTGGCTTAAAGATGTGTACCTGAGGCATTGCGTTCGCGGGCCGCCGGAGGCCGCCAGAGGTTGGATTGATCAAGAGATTGCAGTTGAAAATTGAATGCAAGTTCAACTTGCATCAGATGCAGTTCCTTTATGTTCCTTTTCCAGTTCGCCGGTCTTCCTTGTCATCTGATTGTGGTGCAGGTTATGAGCGTGCGTCCTTGGCCATGTTTTTGCAACCCCATGCACATGAGGCCAAAGCTTTGCGATTTCCGAAACTCTTTGAACATTTTGAACACGTGGCGGTTGGCTCAGGAGTTGCCAATCCCGGAAGGCAGCTCTCTGCAACAGGCCCGGTCAGCCAAGACTCTTCTTCTTTTTCCCGGCCCCTTGCGATCAATGAGGTTGCAGATCGCGCTTACGACGGGTTGTTCAGGACGGGGAGTGCAAGTTTTGGGTCTCACTCACGGCATACTGTGGCGCTCGGTACTTGTAGTAGGTCTGGGTGCTACTTGAAAGCCTGACGAGCAAAAACTCCGTGTACTCTTCAGCAGCTTCAGCACATCACAGCATTCTGCTCAGGATGTTCTTGCTCTACCAGCCCCGAGATGCCAAAGGAATCAATTTCCTTCGTTTCTGCCAGCGCGAAGGCTTCTGATCGAAAAGTGTGGCTGCCGACTTGCTAGCATCTACCGCAATGGCTGCTGTATCTCTTGGGGGTTGCCATTCCAAAGGCTCTCTCCGTCCGCTGGTCTGACTGCAGCAATGTTATATGCGTGGACCACATGCTGTCTCCTGTCGATGCTACCGAGGCCCTTCGCTTTCCAACGCTGTGGCCGAGGTTAAGCTCACAGTGTGACGTGTTCCTCGGCAGCAGATGTGCGGAAGTTGAATTTGTTGTACCGAGTCCGTGGCGCTCCTCTCCACGGTGATCTATGGCGAGAGCATGCAGAAACAGTGCCCTAAGACTTTGGCATGTCGGATATTGGCGATCAGTTGCGTGGGTGAGTTGTTTGCCCTTTTGCCATGTTCTTGTGCGGGCGTACTGGCTGCCGGGAACACCCCAACCCCGAAATACTTGTTTTTATTAATTATATATGTTTATGCATGTATGTATTAGCTGTATATATGGTTTTCATTAGTAGAAATGCTGGGGGTAATTCAAGCTAGGCAAGTGGGGCGGCAAGCGAAGCAAGCCTTCCCCAAACCGCCTCTTTGAACAGAAGCGTCTCTCATGGCAAAGGAGTCGTCATCCAGTGGGGGCAAGTGGTAGGTGGCAGAAAACGGTTAGCGGTTCAGTGGGAGTCAAGCGATGCGAGTCGGGCAAGAAATGCCCTTGCTCGCCAAGCCCTTTCTGGTTCTAGGTTTTCGAGATAAGATGCGAGGGATTCGGATGTGCAAAAGTAGATTCGGACATGCAGAAAGCATTTGGGGTCCTTGATTAGGAACCCTTCATCGACTCTAACAAAAATCCATGAATAGTAAAGCAAAATGTCAAGAGAGCAGAACAGAACACATAGAAGACATTAAAACAGTAGCCAAATTTAAGTAGTTGTGTTGTGATTGTGAGATGGCACACATAGCACACATAATTGCAAACTTGTAGATTAGTAATTTAACAAACTCGTAAAGGGCTCCGGAAGGGAACAATTGGGACAAAAGTGCATGGTGCTCCTCCGTGCGTACAACAGTTTTTGCAGTTCTTCGGATTTGTTCGTTTTCTTTCTCCTGCTCCTGGTTGCAGCAGAGAAAGGAACCATGGTGGGAGTGTGACCATTTGGAGGGAACACAAAGCCAGTGGTGTTGTATCTTAGCTGGGTGCAAAGATGTTGGTGGCTCGGTCTGTATTCAATGTTGTCGCATCCTTGTCCAGCCATGCGAATTCAACGATCCAATCCACCCCCCACTAGTACAGGAATGAACAAGTCATTCCAACTCGTATTGTATTGCTGTAGTATCGGTTCCTGGATTCGCCTGATTTCACAGGTACTTCTCCCATTTGTTGGCGCACGTTCAAAACCGCACCTCCCAGCTGCCCAACAGGTGCCAAGAGTTTGCGTGTAGCTATTCTCAGCCACTCCCATCGCCATCCTCGCAGCATGCTTGTGGTGCTCATACGGCCATTGGGAGCATGCTTGTGATGCCACCTTGCGTTGCACTGATTCGTGGTGCAGCACATGTGTGTAAGCGCTCTTTCGAGGATGTTCTACATTACTGGCCATTCCTTGGGTGGTGGCTTGGCAAAGCTGGTGGCAGCCAAAGCCCACATGCAGGCATTGCCCGATACACCCATGCTCTTGCAAGGTCTGGCAAGCTGTCTGGTAATTCCTTTAGCAACTTTAGTGTCTCCTGCCCTGTGAGGCCCTGACCTTCATGGCCCCAGGGCTTGGCACAACCAGCTACGTAGTGTACAGGGAGCACATGCTACAGGAGAGCGATGTGCCGTTCAGAGCTTTTGGAATTCTTCGGGACTTCTGTCTGTGCTAGGAGCTCCGACGTAGCTCGCTCACAGTTATGCCCGAGAATGACTTGGTGTCAAGGGCCCGCTGCGGTCCGTTTGTTTTGAGCCACGAAAGGCAGCACATGTGGTACCCTGGCTGAGCAGGTGGACACACAGACCGGCATTACCATCAAGACCGACTGTGATGGAAACTCTTTGCACTGTTGGGAAGCCCAGACATGAAACCTGAGCAGCACGATGTCCTGTTCTGCTTTTGTGTGAGTACTGACCGTACTGACCAAGGTCACTTGCTTTATCCCACAATCTGCACCCTCCTGCAAATGTGCGGGCGCCGCGCCTAGACTTCGCTTTTTGCGTCTTCGTTTCGTGGTTCATATGCCCGAGGGTTTGTTTTCGGGGAGGTCTGGCAGAGCAGGGGAGGCTGCTTTGGCTCTTCCCTGCGGTGCGTCAGCTGCCCAGAGTGTTGCCGTTCAATGCTCCAAGGTGTGCCGAAGTATGCTCCTGGCTATAAATGCTTGAAGCGCACCCGACAAGTTTGGCCGGCAAAGCGCGCAAGATGGCGCAAGGTACAGCCATCATTAGGTGCCCTGTGGAGACAATCCGAATGGTGCAGGAGGCCGAAGCGTTTGCGCGAAACCATGAGACAACACCGGTGCCGCCTTTGGCAAAGCTGCCACCCTGCTACTTGAGAGTTGGAGCTTGCCCTTACTGTGAATGCAAAATGCGGCACGCTACCTCGATGGATCCGAAGCAGCTCAATACAACAGCTGGTCGCTGGGTGGGGAGGAGGGGGAGGGGGAGGGGAGGGAGGCGGGGGGGATATAAAGACATCATTCATTTGGCGACTATGCCCAAAACACTGGCATTTACAGCTTTTTTTGCCTCTCTGAAAAACATGTTGCACAAGGAATTGTTGACGTTCTGGAGAAAGACAGTCAGTGACTGGCGTCCATGCCTTTGGCGAACATTCCCAAGAGGCTTGCACAAAACAGCATTGCTGTTCAAGGATCTTTGAATTGCTGTCACAAGCCTTCCTGCCGGAAATGTTGCATTGTTTCCTACTAACCCATCTAGAGCCTAGGCTTCGTACGAGTTTTGAAGTGTAACTTCGATGGGCAACCTATGTGCATGCACTCGATTAGTTGCAGTACTCCTGTCCCAACGTGGAGAGCGCGTGGCCCATTGAGATCGGGAACCGAAACCGAAAGGGATATGGAGAAGCATGCATACCTGGGCTTACGCGACACTGCATTCTTGGCAGCACCTAAGGTGTGACGACATGCCGTGCCCATCTGGACTTCAGCTTGGACACGCCTAGAGGTCTCGCGAAGTTGTCGCTCGGATGGGCCCAAACATCGTGTGCACTTTCGATTCGCAAATTCAATATGTCATTGCGCAGCTTGGGCTCAGGTGTCGCAGCCTGACAGCAGCAAAGTTAAACCTGCTTAGCCTAATACGAGTCGCAGTCGTTGAGTATAGAAGTATGGAGTGCCTTCCACGACCTTGTCAGATGGCTGCCGACCATGCGCTGTCAAATGACCATTTCTTGGTCTGTGGCCTGTCCGTCATTAGTTGCTGCGTGGTTTGGTTTTGCGAGTCTGCTTTTGGTGTCATTAGTGGCGTGGCTCAGTGGGTCACTCAGCTGCATCTCCAAGATGCCGCCTTAGGCTGTCGGAGGTCGCTAGGCGGATTCATGTTTTGGTGGTGTTGGAAAGAATGAACACATAAAAGAACATAAAAAAGGAGCATTTATGAGGCCGTCAAGGGGTTTGCATTTGCATCGGCTTTGCTGGCTTTGCGCACTCGCTTGGGCGTACGTATTCGGACAAGGTGGCTTTGCCATTCTGAGCTCTAGGCTCACGCTCTAGACTCGACATTCACTGTAGGGGTCCCGATCTCGAGTATGGACTCCTGTTTCACCATGGTGACTACAATGACTACAATGGACCGATGGGTTGGGAGAATGTGATGAGGTGGCCATGGCTTGGATTGACAATGATTGACATGTCGGAGTCATTCAGAGTCCCGTCGGATGGGTCAAAAAGCGTCAGCGCGGTCCATGTCAAGACCAGGCCACAGTCCCAATGGAAACCGGTCTTGCTCTGTCTGGAGGCGGCTCTAAACGTGCCGTACAGCAAACGGAAAGGCGCCGGCATGGGCCGGGTTCGCCCAAGCCAGGGAAGCTTCAAGCTTTTGCCTGCCATGTGTTTTTGGTGTTTATTTTGGGGTGTGGCTGGGAGGTGGACGCTTAGATAGGTACAACTAGTACATGAGTACTATGACCTTGGATTCTCCCCATTCCTACATAACAGCCAACAGCTCCGATGCCCCCCCCCTCGAAGGGATACCGGCACCCCCCCCCCCCCCCCCGACCCAAAGGAAACCATACGCAGGGGTATTGTCCCGTACAGCAAATACTTGGAAAGAGGTGCCCGGGAAGGGGAGCGGTGACGCACCCTGTACGTATTTCTGAAACTGGCCGTGCGGCCGTGCGGAGATATTTTCCGCGCACATTCCCCCTTCCCCCCTTCCTCCCGGGAGCCCTCAACATAAAGAGTCCCAGCTTGAGTTAACTAGCACTTACTTACACCACGAAGAAGTGGGGCGGGGCAAGGTTCAACGCCATGAAACTAGATATTGTAGTTGGTAGGCTTTTGAATCTTAGTTCCCGCAATTGTGTTGTCCCAAAATCTGCTTGCAGCTTGGAAAGGTGCTTTGCTAGAACCGCTAGCGCCGCACGGTCCAGGGATTGCGACGCTGGGCCGCCACTCGGAGGATTAAGAATGCTGCCAACCTTGCAAACACCAACGAAGTTGAGTTCTTTGGTTCCAGTTTGGTTCCGGAAGGCGCGGCTGCAGCTTGCATGCGCTGGCGGGTGGCTGTGGAAGATTGCGCCAGGCCTTACTTGTGCAAGACCACAAATACTTTGCTTGACTGCGATAGTTGAATGAGATGAATGCTTGTCGCCGGCAAGATCTTGGTTCACGAGCCTATTCTCTCAACGGAGATGGGCTAACTGTTGCTCGAAGACTTGGTTGCAGGAGAAGCTTGCGGAACGTGCGAGCAGAATTCCTGTTGAGAAGGCCGGGGGGGGGGGCGGGGGCAGGAAAGCAGGCACATGGCGAATGCCGCTGCAAGCTGCATGCTTGCAGCCTGTTCCAAGGCCCTTGGTTGCAAACTGGGCCTTAGCCTCCATCTTCCGATCTGCGGAGGCCTCCGTGCAGCACGTGCACAATGGCATTCCAAGCACCTTGAGCATCATGTCGTTTCTTTCTGCCGTCGGTGTGTTAGTCCGCGAATATTGTGGACAACTTGGCGCTGGCCCCAGCAAATGTCTAGTCATCCGTCCAGCCTTGGCGTGTCCACTTCGTGGGGCCTCAGGACAGTGGACAGCAACTATCAGAGACAGGAGTTCGACAGTTTCTCAGGGACTTGACTGGCAGGTGCCGTTCTTCTCTTATTTCTGGGCATGTTTTGTGAGCTGCTAGCTGTTTGTTCAGCGTCCCTTTACCTGCAGGTGCTCTGTATGCTTCTCGCTGGGGTTGCCCTGTCCAAGCGCCCAAGTGCTGGGAGCAACTGGTCCGGCCACTCTCCTGCCCCTGCAGCGCAAGCTGCATCTTGCCGGAGTACACTCAAGTGCAGACGAACATAGACGAACTACACACGTCGGCCGCGCTTACTTTACACTCTACATCATGCTGAGGCTCCGGCGTTTGGCGTTCGATGCCGGGGACATCCGTGGCGGCCTCCCTTTGGCACGGCTATCTGTGAGCAAGGCAGAACTTGAGCTTGCAGCCTTGGCAGCGCCTCGCCTCACCTGTGAACACTGTGAAGGCCATTCGGCAGCAACTCCCATGCTTGCAAGAGGCCAGGTGCCGAAGGTGGCTTTTCAGTGCGACAGTGCCTCTCGGAGGTGTTGCTGGATGTGGCAGAGCTGCTAAACCTGCGGGCGTATGCGAGGACTTACGACCTCTGGCTGCAGTGGTCTGTCGCGCCTGTAGTGTGTGCATCAGGGTTGAGTTGAGCACTTGCATGAGTAGTGCCAGCAATACACTTCGCGATTCCAACCAAGGTATCTTCTCGCCCAAGTGCTCTGGCTGAGCTCGAGGAGGCCATCTTGAGTAAAGTCGATTCTTCAAAGCATGGGGGTTGGGGTGTTGGGGCTGGGGCCGGTGGAGTTGCGGGGGGATGGGTAGGGGCAAACCCCACTCCATGCCTCTTTGAAATTGAGTTAGACCGTTCAAATAGTTGAATGCAATAGCATTTTCCAGTCACTAGGTTCCTTGTTCAAGCTTCTTGACTTCTGAGGCCCTGAGCAGCGCATCTCAAGCACTGGATATTGATCAAGATCCTCAAGGTCCTCGCAGCGGGGACACGTGTCAGAGTCACCCTCCACCCGATGTCATTCGTTTGTGATTGAAAAGAGTTTCGAGATGTTTTGTGTGGTGCATGTTTCCATCAGAGGCGGCGGAGAGCTTGTACCTCTCTGGGGTGGCCGAACTGCACTGACTCGGCAAAGACAGTGTTGGTTTTCCCGAATGCGCAGCAGTAGGCTTCCTTTTTTCAAGAGTTGGGGTCTGGGGCTGGGAGGTTCCCACCGGCGTGCGTTTTGTGTGCGCACAGCGTTCGAAAGCGTTCGCAAGCGTTCATTCTGAAATGGCACGGGCGCGGAAGGCCTTTGATGGGCTCAGCTGAGGCCTGCCGCGGGCTCGGCTGATGTTGGCGAGGACGTTGAGCTCGGCGGCCCACAGCCTGGCCCTCTGCAACATGCAAGGCCAGCACGGCGTCGTGCTTTTCACGGTGTTTTTCTATGTTGGGTTGGATGCGTGCAGGGGCGAGGCGCGAGCGCATGCTTGCGCAGTGGACCAGTCCGGATGAGATGTTCAAGCTGGCGCAGCACCAGCCCGGGTCTCGCTTTGTAGAACGCCGTGTAGCATCAGCGATTTTTCACAAAGAGGCTTTGCTGTAGCTGAAGGATCCAGGTCGCGATCTCGGAGGCATGATGCACAACACCACAGTGTTGGAGACCTCAGGTCCTTGTACGGGCTCATCAGCACTCTATCCATGCTGCTGTTTAGCTGATTTGCTCACGTGCAGAGCAAAGTTATTGCGCAGCATGAAATTCCTCATCACTTTGGTAGAGGCAGTAGAGGCAGTGTGGAGACCTATGCAAAATGGGTAGATGTGGGTGGCTGTATATGCAGGTTTTGCAGGCATGGCCCCAGAACTTTTCAGTGCGGTCACTTCCAGCCGTACTTCAACAGCAGTTCCTTGAGACAGCTACTTGTCACGAGCTGAGCAGCACCCAAATTGCGACCCATGGATAATCTGCCTGCCGCAGTGTGACAGATGATGGATGGAGCGCCGCCAGCAAAGCGACCCAGAATGGAGTCGAATGGTGAATCGGGTGGTGTTGCGATACCTTTTGGGGGTGCCATGTCGAGCTTTTCGGCAGGACCCCCGATGTCGGGTCTGGATCCCATGGCATCGCTGCTGGCCATGACAAATGCCATGACAACGGGTGTCCCTGGCATGACCAACCCGGCTGTGGCCTTTCCCATGGGCTTGGGTGCCTTTGGTGTGCCAGGAGCGACGGCGCCTTCGGCTCCTTCCATGCCAGCGGTGCCGCAAGCGATGTCCCAAACGATGCCCCAAACGATGCCCCAAACGATGCCCCAAACGATGCCCCAAACGATGCCCCAAACGATGCCCCAAACGATGCCAACGATGCCTCGGTCGGCGCCGCGACCGCGAGCTGGCCCGGTCATCACAAAACCCGCCGTGCGCACGGCCGACCATCGAAGCCCCACAGAGATCAAGGAGGAGCTTTTCAGGCAGGGAATTGATGTAAAGGGCTTGACATCGACGCGGGAGATGCAGAACAAGCTCCATGAGACAGAGGCGAATGTCAAAAGAGCGGAGGCCACTAAGAGGCTTGATCGTCATGCTGACCAGAGGCTATTATCTTGCTTCACTGAGGGCCTTGCGCCGGGTCAGGATGTGATGCTTAAGATGCTGGAGGGTGGCTCAGATCCCAACACCGTGTCTGAAGGGAGCGGCAGTGGCTTCGCATCTGGGATGACTCCACTGCTTGCGGCTGCCTCCTGGGGTAAGGTGGATGAGGTGCGGTTGCTCATCGCCGCGGGAGCGGACCTCCGTGTCCGAACCCCCAACATGAACCAAACGGCAATGCACTTGGTGGCCGGCGGCAACATCGAGTCTTGGGGGGTTGAGAAGACCATGGGATTGCTTCGCCTGCTCGTTCACAAGGCGCGTCCCTCTTCAAAGTCTTGTGGTAGTTAGCCGGTAGTGTCGGGGTTGTATCGGGGTCAGCTCCAACCACTTGCTGGCGACTTGCAGGCTCCAGAACTGCTGGCGGAGAAGAACGCGTTGGGCAAAACTCCGCTAGATTGTGCCAAATATGAGAAGAAGCGTCAGCAAGCTGCATACCTGGCCAGCCTTCCTCGTTGAGCGAAGGCAAGTGAGTAGGCATGCATTTGCAAGATCAGGCAGCAGAGCCTGTCTCGCCAAGTGAAGCAGACTTTGCGATGACATGATTCTCATGGATCCGGGCTTCCACCTACACTGTGGAAAGACTCATTCGGCAGCTTATCACCATGGCCGGTCAAAGAAGCAGTCAGAAAAGGTAATCGATGCTGTGCTCGCCTTGGTCCTCCATGTCAATATATATATATATATATATACATATCTGTGCGCGTGTGTGTGTGTGTGTGTGTGTGTGTGTGTGTGTGTGTGTGTGTGTGTGTGTGTGTGTGTGTGTGTGTGTGTGTGTGTGTGTGTGTGTGTGTGTGTGTGTGTGTGTGTGTGTGTGTGTGTGTGTGTGTGTGTGTGTGTGTGTGTGTGTGTGTGTGTGTGTGTGTGTGTGTGTGTGTGTGTGTGTGTGTGTGTGTGTGTGTGTGTGTGTGTGTGTGTGTGTGTGTGTGTGTGTGTGTGTGTGTGTGTGTGTGTGTGTGTGTGTGTGTGTGTGTGTGTGTGTGTGTGTGTGTGTGTGTGTGTGTGTGTGTGTGTGTGTGTGTGTGTGTGTGTGTGTGGTGTGTGTGTGTGTCTGTCTGTCTGTCCTGTCTGTCTGTCTGTCTGTCTGTGTCTGTGTCTGTCTGTCGTCTGTCTGTCTGTCTTTCTGTCTGTCAGTCTGTCTGTCTGTCTGTCTGTCTGTCTGTCTCTGTGCTGTCTGTCGTGTGTGCGTGTGGGCGTGTGTGCGTGTGTGCGTGTGTGCGTGTGTGCGTGTGTGCGTGTGTGCGTGTGTGCGTGTGTGCGTGTGTGCGTGTGTGCGTGTGTGCGTGTGTGCGTGTGTGCGTGTGTGCGTGTGTGCGTGTGTGCGTGTGTGCGCGTGTGCGCGTGTGCGCGTGTGCGCGTGTGCGCGTGTGTGTTGCGTGTGTTGCGTGTGTGTTGCGTGTGTGCGTGTGTGCGTGTGTTGCGTGTGTGCGTGTGTGCGTGTGTGTGTGCGTGTGTGTGGGTGCGTGCGTGCGTGCGTGCGTGCGTGCGTGCGTGCGTGCGTGGGTGTGAGTGAGAGAGAGAGAGAGAGAGTGTGTGTGTGTACGCGTGCGGGCATGCGTGCTCTTTCACCTCCCATGGTATATTGCCTGACATTGAAGAACCAGCAAAAGTTCAAGCTGGGATTTAGTCAAAAAGGTGCCGTCTTAGTTATTTGCAACTCCGCAGAAAGCAGCGGGATCCATGTTGCACATTTCGACAACGTAGATTTGATGATCGTGAAATTTGGGATTGTCAGCCCCCCAGCAACCATCTTTGCATGATTACATAGCAAGACCTTGCTTTCTGATGTTCAGACCGGAGGCTGCAAAGGACACGTAGGAGAAGTTCCAAACTTGAGATCCCACAGCCCGAGACGTAGTAGTCTTCGACTGGCAGCAGAGGTTGGAAGTTTATCCTTGCTTCACCTAGCTGTAAACTAAATCAAGCACCTTTCTTGTCATCCCAACAAGCTGCTTCTCGATCCAAGTGGCTGCTACTCTCCATATCTGCCAAACGTTGCGCGAGCTGGTAAAGCACATTTTTGCTACAGTCAACGTGTCAACGTTGCATTCGGACATCGGACCGCTTAGTCCGACAGGTCAGTTCCGGCGAGCATGCGCTTTTTTGGCAAGGCATCTTGTGGCACAGCTGCATGTAATTGGAGCTTCAGCAATTGCGGGCATCACAGCGTCGACGTGTGAGATTCTGTTGTGTGAGTGCAGCTCTCTCCTTCACCAGAGTTGCCAAGGTATGCTGCCATGGGCGAGTCTTTCTTTTGCCAGGTGCATGTTGCACAATGCTGCACAAGGGGGGGGAGTTTGTTCACGCAAATGTAGTTGCAAAACATCACGGCCACACCTCTATTCTCTGTCCCAATGATTCGGATTTTTTTGATTCAGTACACGAGCCAGGATGCTCGGATGCTCTTGGCAATCTTGTTGACCATCTATGCCAATCTTGACAGATGTCGGCAGAAGTAGGCATTGCCCAGTTGTTGGCCACCGCTGCGTTAATCACGAAGCAGGCAGCAGTCTGAGGGAGACGGAGTGGGCATATGTGCGGAAAGAGCCCTGACAAGGCAGTGGTGCGAGAAGACTCGACGGAAGTTGTGCAGCGGTCCTTGATTCTTGGTGTGCGCTCACGTCCACCTGCCCCCGCTGCTCTGGGGGTAGTTACATGGTCCCTTCATATGGTCCCTTACCTCCTTTACAGGGTTCTGAAGTATGGACCCTTGGGTTGTATAAGGTATATAAGAGTATATAAGGGGTCTCCATTGAAGGGCCCATATTGAGAGCCCCATGTCACTGCCCTAGGAGCTGCTGCTCCTGCCCTTTTCCTCCAAAACATCCCCAGATCGCATGAGATACCGATCACTGCCTGCCATCAATACTTGGCCCTCGTTCGATGCCCGTACCCGAGTCCACATGCATAGTACGGGCACAGGAGGCTGCGCATGGTGCACTGTCGCATGAGCGTAGTAGCCTTGGAGGATTCTTTTATGTTTGTCCAGACCCTGCATGGACTGCAGTCTTGTCATCCAAGCCAAGCCATTTCCAAGGACAACCTTTCAGAACTCTCTTCGATGTTTCCAGCATCCTGGCAGAAGGTGTGCAAGTGACATGAATCTTCCTCACAATCTTTCGCAAGTGTGCCTAGCATGCTGGCAAGGTTGGCCGGAAGGACGAACAGCCTGCAGTACGCCGATGCTCTAAAGGATTATGGGAAGGCCTATACTCTCACACATCCACAGCCCACTTGTGGCAAGATGCGTGAATGAGAACTGTGAGGTGCTCTGTGGCGTGGACCCGGCAGCAGGCAGAAATGCTCAGAAATCCCAGCAGTTCGTTTCACATGTCGTGTATGTCAATGTCAGGTTTCGTGAAAGCTTGATTTTGGCATCCCGGCAGTCAGCTTCGGAAGCTCTGAGGTGAGCGTGCGCTGAGGGCATCTCTTCACATCCTTCGGCGATCCTTGGGAAGTTGCTTGGCAATCTCTAGGCATCGTGGCAGCATGCTCCATTTCATGTACTTACTCTGTACTACTCTGTCTCTGTGCTTCTGTAGATCCAAAGCATCTTCAGTTTGAGTGCCAGGGGTTTTTTGGGGGGTTGGTGCGATCTTTAGGTGGACATCCCTGCACACGCCGCTCGGATTCCCCAAACAGCTGCCTTTGCCCACAGCCTTGGCAGTTTTTCTCAACAAAAACTGGGAAGTCCTATATTTGTTTTGGTGTCATTGGCATCCGTTCATGTGTTGCTGAGGCAATGTGTGCCGCTTGCTAGACAGGGCTGACACCGACAGCACTTCCATGGAGTCGGCTGGCAATGAACATGCACAGACATAGCGCCGTGAAGCTCGATTCTTCCAAGTCCGCCTTCGTCACCACGAAGCAGAGAACAACATTCACAGGACCCTGTGTCTGCGACTCCGTGGCCAACCTTCCCCCTGTTCTTCCTTCTTCGTGGAGGGTTTCATCACCGTCCAGAAAGCTGTGAGCACGTACCGGCAACAGTCGGGGCTGCACCTTGGCAGCTGTGACAGGAAGGAGCACCACGAACATGAACACCTCTTTGAATCTCGCTGAGAAGAAGATGCAAAAGGCAACATGAGGCGAGGCAACTCTTCATAATCTGAGAATGGACAAGTTTCCTGACTGTGCGGTTGAGCAAAAAGGAATCTTGTCCTTACTGTGCTGGCAGAACGCTGAGTGCAACTTCTTTTGCCGAAAGTGTTGCGTTGCAGACTCTGGTAGACAGTGCGCAGGTCTGTCCAACTTTCAACCACTTCAAGACCAGCACAGCGTGTGAATGCTGCCACTCAGAAACATCGTTGTGTTTGTTGGACCTCGTCATGGGGGCAGAACATTGGAAGCCTTTCCATTGATGCACAGCTTTGGGCCTGGAGATCTGTGACCACACCTGTCCGCAAGAGGCTCAGCAGCAAGCGCCTTGAAGTACCCCATGTTTACGTGCCATAAGTGTGAGAGATGCTCCATGTTCGTGCAGAAGCAAAGGCAGTCCACAGAGGCAGTAGTAGGGTAAGTATGGCATTGGTAGCCGCAATGGCTGGCGCAGCCGAGGATTGCTGGCTTTAAGAACTCCTAGTAGGCATGTTTCAATGACGCCGAGTTCTGTTTCCCTCAGAAGGTGCATGGCTGATTTTCTTCCTGAACATGTTCTTCAATGACTGCAGCAAGGCACTGAAATTCATTACAAGCCTCTCTCGTTATGGGCTGCCTTCATGTTCCAGACATCTTTACTAGTCTTTCTACCTTCTCTCTTCTTAAATATGTCCTCCCGTCGTACCCGGACGATTGAATGCTATGCCATGCTCTGCCCCCGACCAACATTCAGAGACAGCATAAGACTCAATTCAAGAGAGAGGGCCAGTTCCCTCCTAAGCTTTCATTCTTGCAAAAGGCTACTGGCTGCAAAAGAAAGCGCCTGCCCAAATCGCCAATCCGCACACAGGATGTGGGGGAGTAGCTTCTCAAAAGCTCGGGAAGAGAGCCATCCCCCAAGAAATGCTTGGCCCCATCCCAAAGGGCGGGAAACACAGGGGAGGGCGGACACCCCCAGACAAGGTCCGCTGCTCCCAAGCTCCTTGAAATCGCAGCGCAAGGGTGACACTGCCAACAGGTCTTGGGCAGCGTATTCCGACGCAACACGTGCATCGAAGATTGCCTGCAGCTCAAGCTGCACGACTGTAATCGTCTGCCAGTACTTGCTGCAGTTCAAGGCTCCATGCAGCATGCCGACACCTTGCTGCGAAGATTGGCGGTCGCGATCCCCAGGCCAGCATTGTTGACTTTGTGTCCAGGTTGGAGCAGTAAAAGTCAGTCCGTTTGTCTGATTTGGACTGTCTGCGGCGCTGACCACAAGGCAGTGGCCAACATATTGTGATCGCTGGCGACGGTAGTGGCCTCATGAACTGAAGACGTAGAAGCTCACAGTCGAAAACGCAGGGGGTTGTTGAGTCCGAGGTGACTTCTCCCGACTTGCTGGCAATGGAAGCTATCTCAATAAGAGGTGCTGCAGGCAGTAGTGCTGCTGTTGTGAATGCGTCGACAGGTCGAGATCGACGGGTGAGACCGGACATGTTGAATTACAGCTATATGCTGGACGCTTGTGTTGAGGCTTGGCCCAACAAACTTCGCAGGGCCCGGCCAACGCTGCTCAGGCTCATGGCTTTCCGTTCAACTGTGGCCCTTGCATGCCCTTGCCATAGACTCGACAGACCGGAGATCGAAGGACTGCGCCATATCACAACGGCGAGACGCGCCCTCCTTGGCAGCGTCGGCTGCCCAAATAGCCCGAGAAGGTGCAGGCCCTTGGGAAATCCCTGTCAAAGTTTCAAAAGCTTGGGTGATCTTGGGTGTGCAGGCTCCGAACCCCAAGGGCCTGCCAACATCATTTGGGGCTGCGGGCAGATGTCGTTGCGAGAGCCAGCCTTGACAATGGCCATCAGAGGCCTTCGGGGCGTGGGTCAGATGACAATGCTCTGTCCTCTCAGTGTGTGCAGAGGAACTGTCCGCGCCACGGCATCCGGACTTTCGCCACAGAACATAGCAAATGCTGCCTGGGCCCTCGTTCTGGCCTGAGTCGATCCGTCGTCTTGCGCTGCAAAGTGTTAGGTCCGCTCGGATGCTACATAGGGATATGGCTATCTAAAGCGCGTGGAGAGCTCGAATAGACGAGGCTGCTCCGCTCGCAGCAGGCGAGGAGGTGCCGAGCGCAGAGCAGAGGGTTTCAGAAAGCATCGGTCCAAATCAGAAGAAAACCCCCCAAAAAGCAAAGGAGGACCAGATACGGAAAAGACAGACAAACGAAATATGCAAACCCGAAACCAAATCTGAGTACAGCATTTCCTTGTGCGGTTGCTGCTGTGCTTTGGACCTGGGATTTCAGGCCTCATGTTTTTTTTTTGGTGGGGGGTGTTGGGGCTCCTATCTATCCATCTATTTAGCTATACATATGTGTATGTACATATATGTATACATATGTATATATATATATATATATATTTCTATATTTATATTTGTTTCTCATTTTTTGTTTTGTTTTCTTTTGTGTTTTTGTTGCTTTTTGTTTCAGAGGTTAGGATTTTTGAGATTTGGGTTGTTTAAGGCTTAGGATTTTTAAGGTTTAGGGGGCTTTTCGTCGGGTTAACGTTCTATTTCTTTTGTTCTCCTGATCTTGGCCTCTGTTTTGTCTTGAACCTTGTCTGGTTTTCGATTTCGCGTGTGTTTTCTGATGTTGTCTTTGTTGTGAGCTTGCCTAACTTGTTCTCGACTTTAGTTTTTCTATTTGCTGAGCTCCCCTTCGTTCCTTTTGCCTCTGTACTCAGGTGTGCTCTGTGATTTGCAGATCTGCGTTGTTTTCTCATTACTATGTCAAGGTCTGTTTGTCAGAGTATATCACTATGCGTGCTTTCCTCATTTCTCCGTTTACTGATTGGCCTCTCCGTGTTCTTTGGTCTCCATCAGATTTTTGCCGTCAGAGGTGTCTACGGCAATTGCAGACGCTGCACTTCAACAGCAGTGCCAGAGGCATAGATATCCGGCTATACCACAGCATGTCCCCAAACAACGTGAGCAGCAGCTTCCGAGGCTGGTCTGGGAATCAAGGCCTGGCAAACCTGGCGCAGTCATCTGCCAGGCTGTGGTTTGCTGATGTTTTTGATTTGCTTGCTGTTGTTGCTTTGCAACGTAGTCGTGATCTATGACTGGAGAGCTTCCAGGTTGGCATCCGGGAAGCAGCCGGCAATTGCTGCTGCCAGTTTTAGGGGCAGAGAGGCTGCCCAGCTACTTGTCACTGACATGTCTGCTTACCATGTCTACCTCTGGAGGCCATGAACAGTATGGATCCGCAGAACTTGGCCAATCTCGCATGAGATTGCAGCACTTTGGAGGCATGTGAAGAAGTGCGCTCGATTTCGATTTGTCAAAGGGCACGAAGTAAGAGCATATTGGAGGGTTTCCATGAGATGTGACGTGGCATGGACATGTCGAATATAGGGCTTGCAGTCAAAGACTGCATGACTGAGCAATGCAATTCACCCAATTTTGCATCATGACGGCTTGCAAGAGTAGTCTTGATCCAATGCGGGAAGGCAGCTGCGATGCCAAGCTAACTTGTAGCACATGGTCGCTTATAGCAAAGCACGTTTAGTGCAGAAATGCCTTGAAAACAAGGTGCTCACATCTGCCTTGATTGGCACTCTTATGGAGCACTGCATGGAGCACTGCATGGAGCACTGCATGGAGCAGTGTATGGAGCACTGCATGAAGGCAGTGGGCCTTCTGCCGCTGAAGACGACTGACGAGACGGCGAAAGTGAAAGTTTCTGCTTTGACCTCGGTGATTTTTGTTTCTGGGGATTGGTGGGCTGGCAAACGTTGCTTTCCGCATCCAGCCGAGAGGAATCTGACCCGCAACATCCCAGCAATCTGGCCCGAAGGCCCGAACATGATCGATCCGAGCGTTGCTGCTCCCAAATGTTGACAACGTTTGACAAGAGATGAGCCCGTTTCATGCGAGTATGCTCTTCTGGAGAGGTATGCAGCGCCTCGATGTGGCAGGCTTTAATGCTTGGAGTGCTTATGTTGCTGCCTTTCCGCTGTCATCACCCCAGCCGTGCTGTCGCATGCACATGCGATGGTGCGCCACAAACAAGAGCCCAAACGAAAACGCTTGTGAACCTGAGAGCACCTCTTATTCGTCAATGCCCCCGTTCTTCGCCTCTCTAGCTTTCTGTAGTGATCTAAACGGTACTTTCCTCGCGCAGTTTCAAACTCATTCAGTTCTCATGAGAACTGACTCCGATAGCAGCGTCTTCTTGGCTGGTCTACTTCAACAATTTCATCTCATGAAGTCCGAACTCTGCCAGCGCAAGTGAAGTATGACCCACGACTCCTGCACCTCCGGACTTTGGAGTCGAACGCAGCTTCTGAACACAGTAGTGACTCAGTAGTGATCAAAAATGATCAAAACACTGCTTCGAGGACAACAGGAATGTTTTTGAGATTGGGAGATTCCAGTGCAGTGGATGCCATGCTCTTTCACCACAGGTTGCTGCTTTCACATGATTTCTCACAAATAGCTCACGGCTGGTATAAATGGAACAGCATGATTTTTGGCGCAGTGCTAAATAGCTTTTCATGATGACCATGCTGAGTATAGGTCGCCTTGCTGCTTGTGTTTCTGAGTGGTCTCTCTTCGGCCAGATGGCAACCGTCGATGGAAGCGCTCTGTTCTCAAGGAACCTCGGCTGAAAATTCATGACTCCGTACGAGCATCAGGGCATCCATGAGCATCCCATGGTTTGGAAAGTTTGGAGAGCCTTGCTGGAGATGGTCTCGCGAGGCCTCCAGCTGAAGCATGAGCTTGACCCACAGGCCATCGCAAATCAGGCCAGTTTTAAGAGAGGAGAGTCTCATGGTCTCCTGTGACCAGACGGTGCGTCGATCCCGGCAGCACAGAGTTTTGAATGCTGTTGCTTGGCAGGTTCGGGGGCGCAGGAGACCTGGATACAATGGCCTGGCATTGCTACAGGGTCTTGAGCCCGTCACGTTTGGTATCTTCTGCTGCACAGCACAGATGGTGCCCCAAGCTGCGCCGATTGCTACAGAAGTTGAGGTCCAGGCTGCACCTTACTGCAAAAGCTTGCGCGGGTGCCTCAGAGCGTGTGTGTTTAGTCTGAGCATCGGTGAGTTCAGAGTCCAATGTCGCTAAGGTGTTCCACCAACCAGAACTTGGTCAACACGGCCTGGACGTGGGCGGTGGTGAGCTACCGTGGCTCGGCGACACATCGGCCATTTGCATGCTTTCACACTGCAAGATGGCTTGAATTTGAACCTACTGCATTGAACTCTCCAGGGGAAGAATCTGGGAGGTTTGGCCTTGCACCTCAAGTTCCGAAGGCTAAACGGTCTCAGGAGCAGCATGCCTCACCCGCTAGTCGCTAGGGTTTTGCGTTTCATGTGCTTCGCTGTAGAGACACATACGGAGAAATACACAACTATTGTTTTTGACAAAAGGTTTCCCCAGGCCTTTGTTATGCCCATGTGCCATTGGCCCCATATGATTTCTCTTGCCGAGGTGGCGAAGCTTCACCAGGCGCCCCGAAGCTCTCATCACTTTACCTTCTTGAGAGTCCAAGAGCCTGTGTTCCGAGGATGGCATGATGCCCATTGTTCTCCGACCAAACGAATAAGGATTCCCGGAAATACGCCGCGTAGCCTGGCTCAGTCGCCCAAATCTTGAACCTTGCTCTCGGAACAGACATAAACCGATACGAACTTGGTTGAGCCGGTGTCGGGGCATTCGTGTGCGGCTTTCTGTCATGGCATACAGTACAGTCTACAGTTCTTGACTGAGAAATCACTACACCGCCCTGAAAGGCCACCTTGGGTCACTCCTGAAGTCACACTTGAAAAGAGTTGGTGGAAGGAACCGTTGTAGGTCTTGGATTGTGCAGAGCCATAGGCATTGCAAGGATCTCTTCTGCGCGAAGTGGCAGTGGCTTCCTTGCAGGTGCGACGATGAAAAGCGCCTTCAGCTGAGTTGAAGAGCTGCGATCTCAGTCTTTTCTATGCTTACGACACGCACTGCAACAGAAGCAAAGACAGCGCGAAACAGTTGTTCAGGACATTTGGGATTGATGCCTCCAGGTCCGACACGCAGCACATTGGGAATTTTGTCTGGACGCTAGCGACATTGCAGGTGCACTGCAGGTGCGGCAGTTGACACACAGTCAGTGTACTGGATATGCTTGGCAGTTGCATGTTGTTGCTCAGGTTTGTTGCTTTTGTTGCTGACCAGTTAGTTGAGCAGTTGTTTCGACAAGGCTGCCGCTGCAAGTCCTGGGCTTGCAGTGTTGCCGAAAAGCCTGCCAGCCCACTTTCCAGGACGTGAGCAGCAGTCTGGGAGCGAAGTGAGCTGTTTATGAAGTAACCAAGCACGCCGCTTGCAGGGCGCTTCTCTAGAGATGCTGATGCAGCTGCTTTCAGGAGCCTGCCAATACTGGCTGGGCCACGGCATGCTCCGCCGAGCGACAGGTGAGGGTGAAAGGTGAGTATATAACGCGAGAAGCAAGAAGAGCTCTGCTGGTGCTTTTCCTTTTCGGTGCCAATCCGAGAACGGAAGGAGCAGCTCCTGGCAACGATTCTGAAAGAGGCCCTTGCCGGGCCTGTTTTGCTCTGGATGAAGTCTGCCTGCCTTCTGTTGCGAGGCGGCAGTTGAACGTAAATGGCCCTCCAGGCCATTCGGCTGTCATCGATGACTCGCCCTCGACAGCCGGCTGGAGCCTGAAGCTATCGTTGGCAGTGGCTCGGAGTTGGAGATGTTGGAGTGGTTTGCCAGTTCTTCGACTGCCTGGATGCGCTTCCAAGCCGGAGCTTTGTGAGCCATCGGCCCACATTTTGGAAGTTGCGCTTCGATTTGCTCATCTGCAGTGGCGTTTTGTGCGTTGCCTTCTCCGATGCTCAGTGATTCCTGTGAGGGTTGCTTGAGTTGCCTGAGGTCCGGTCGGCAACCTGCTTGGACCGGCATTGGAGGCTCGGGAAGGGGCGAAGGAGCGGTTTATGCCCGAATGCAAGACTGCAACTCAACCGCTCTCAGCCTGAAAGGAAACCAGAACACTGAACCTGGAGGCTGAGGTCTCTAAAGCCAGGGCCACATAAGACCTCAACGCCAAGACGCTGTTGACGCCCTTTCCGCACTGACATCCACAAGATCCCGCTCTCTACCATGCTCCCAGAGAATAAGCCTGTGCGATGTAGTCAATGTAGCCCTTGAATCCTCAATTTGAGCTCTGCCGAACGCCCGGCAGAAACTGAATCAAAGCAACCTTACTTGGTTCTCCGGAAGATACCACTGCAACCCAACATGTATGGGAGCTCCCTGTTCGGGGTTTGGCATGATTTGGCTGGCCCCAGAGGCTGAAAAAGCACGCACAAGAGATCAGAACAACACCGCAAAAGAACCGGCAAGTGACTGGATATTCCATCCGAGACCTGTTCAAAGGCTCGCTCTGATTGACTTTGTTTGCCCTTGTTGACTTGCCAGGAGTTTCACCTCTCTCTCGCCTCCACTTTGAGCGGAGCTGTCGAATGCGACATGAGCGGTAGAGAAGTGGCTGACATCAGTCAAAAGACAGACAGGCTGCGGTGACACTCGGCCACCACGCCTGATTTCTCAATATTCATGTCGTGGCTCAGGATGTGACGGCGATGCGGCCCGAGCTTGCCAGTTGTAGCATTTGGGTGGACGTCAGCGATGGGCTTTGACAAGTTAAATCGACTCAGCCCAGAAGGATCCTGAACCCACGACAAACAAGCTCGCATCTGTACTGTTATATGCTAGACATTTGACGAACTGTCAACAGTTGCCAGTGCCAATAGTGGAAGATTGCAACTAGGCCTAGCAATGCTTGGCAAATTGCCTGCCAGCATGGCAGCAATTTCATTGGATGCTGGCGCCGGTGAATGTGGGGACCTGGCTTTAACGTGTCTCGGGAGCTGCTGTTGGCCATCCGGCAGAGCAACCAGCAGAGAGTGCTCCACCTCGTGGAGGGCCTTGTGGGAGCCCTGCGCCAACAACGCGAGGCATCACAGGTCGGACCCGAACTTGGTGTGCTCTGTGTGGGTGTGTAGACGCGGAGAAGCTCTCCACAGATTGACAGGCGAAGGCGACGGGCGGGCATGCAGAGACGTTGGGCACCTCCTGCTGGGATTTTGCATGTGCTGTTCAACGCTTGTCACGGCTTCCGCTGGGGGAGCATCAGACGGACTTCTGGGTAGAGGTGACTCACGCGGCTTGGCAAGATGAGTGATGACTTGTGCTAAGTCAACATCAATGCGCTGGCAGTTTCCCTCTGCAAGGGCTCAGGTCATACGCCAGAACCAGTCCAGTCTGCAGCCGCGTAACTTGGCTTGGCCCTCCCGTTTTTTCTGCGACGGCACTGAAGGGTATTTTCTGTTTGGGCCATTGGGCCGTTGACATCTCAACAAGACAGGGTGGTCGGCCCAGGTGAGCTTGCACTGTTTTGCAACGCCTTGGCAGCATCACCATCAGTGGAAGCCGCGCAGCTCCTTCTCCATCGGGCACTTGAACTCCAAACTGCACCTCAGACGCAGCAAGTGGTGTTGTGACTTGTGGTGACCCCCCCCCCCCCCCCCCCCCCCCCCCCATGTTTTATCTTTCCTTGTCCTTGTTGTTGGAGGAGCTGAATGCCAGGGACTTCCAGATGGTACTGCATGGGCTTTCGGGCTGCGTTCCCTCGACTGGTGCACATCCAGGCTTTCCGGACTCAGCATCTGTGGCAAGCCTTGCAAAGGCTGTGCGAAAGGCAGGGGTTGTATGCCTTGAAGATTCAAGGGCGCTGCCGTTGCTGTGGCATGGAGGAGAGATTCTGTGCAAACTGGTCGTCTAGGTTCAGTTGGAGAAAGACCGTCCTCTTCAAGCTGCACAGCTGCTGGCGGCCTTCGTCAGGCAGGAGAATGAGAGCCTCTTTCTTGAAGCTGGGACACATGTCTTATGTCATGTCGTTCTGTTGCAATGTACAGTTGGGAGATAGGTTGCGTCACGACAGCGACGCCGTGCTCTCCAAGCACATGTTCGACCATGCGCTGGACACACTTCCCCAATGGGATGCGCAGTCTTTGACGCTCCTCTGCACTGCCATTGCAGGGAGCCGTCGTGCCGCGCGTGCTGCTGTTGAATTGGCTGAAGGATCGGAGGAAGCTTGGCAGAGGATTGTTTTGAGGTTGGTCGAGCTCTTGCCCAAGGCCGCGCCCTGGCAGCTGGCGTCTCTGGCCCGTGCTCTTATGAAGGTGGGTGCCTCCCGCACGAGCGTTGGACCCTTCTATGAGGCGCTGGAACAGCTGCTGACATCATCAAACCGATCGGACTTGTTTTCGCCTACTGACTTGACCTTCGTGGTCAATGGCTTAGCCCAGCACAGATGCCCACAGCTCCAAAGACTTGATGCTGAAACTTTGCACTTGGACAAGTCCGTGCCTATGACATCTTGGGAATTCGAAGAGTACGTGGGGCGCAAGCTGCATGGTTTCAACTCCTCGGAGCTTGCAGTGATCCTTCATGCCACCATGCGTCTGAGCCCCTCTGAGTGCATTTGTGGTTGTGCATTGAATGCCGATCCGACAGCTCTTTTTGGCAGCGGCTACAGGAACTGAACATTTGATATACTTTGATTCAGTTGTGATTGAGTTTCTTCAGCCTCAGCCAACAATTTAAGGACGCGGTGGCGCGGATTTCTTTGACATGTTGGGGGCGAAGCTCGTGGCCAAAGATCTGACGGGCACGCAAGCCTGGCTCTCAAGTATCTCTGCTCTCCGGTCACTACGCAACAATTGCAAAGCAAACATGCATAACAATAATTCAGACAGACTAGCAACTTGATACAAACTAACCCTTCTTTCGACTCTCGACTTTCCATTTGCTGCTCAGCTGGCCCACACCTTCAGTGCATCGGCGGCGGCTGCGGTCTTCTTGGTGGACCTTGCCAGGCCGATGCGTTTGCACCTGGGCATCATGGCCACGGGCAGATGACTGGTGACTAGACAACGCATGACAGGACATGCCGACATGCCAAGAAGGGGGTGCAGGTTGAGGCTCTTTGTTGATAGTTGTGAAACCCAGGCTGCGGCCGGTGCTACCAACATGTGCCCTGCTGGCCCCTTCGCTCACTCCATGGCAGCTGGTCGAGCATCAGCTTCTGCAGACCTGTGCCGTGTGGTGTTCACAAAAACTATCGGCACACTGTTGGCAACGTGATGCGACACCTAGGCAGCTTGCCTATATCGCACAAGCCTTGGATGTTCTGGCTGCTTTACGGCAGAGAGGTCTCCGTGGGCCCTACCTCTGGCTGCACCAGAACCAGGCTAGGCACAACAGCTAGCCGGATGGGCGGTGCATGATCAGTGAGTTTCGACAAGTGGACTGAATATCCACGGAGGTGTCAAACTATTTGTGCAGCTTATTTTTACGGCAATGCCTGCTGTGTGACATGTGATGTCGACGTGAGGCATCCTCGCTGGTGGAAGCTCTTTGCGCTCGTGCTGAGAAGGTTCTCATGTCTAAGTCTTGCGTGTGATGTCCTCAAAGTTGCATAGGTGGACAGGGAAGCAGCCAGGAAAGTAGATATGCGGCGCTGAAAGCACGATTGGTGTTCAGTTGCTGACCTTCCTTGCTCAGGGGTCGAACCTTATCTAGTGGGGGCTTAGGCTGTCCCCGCGCTGTTCGGGGTCGGGGGTTGCTTGGTCTTTCGTCCTTGCCCTTTGGTTCTTTAGGGGTGCCCTGTTCAACTTCGCCGCTCAGCTTGTCTTCCGCACTCCCTCCCCGATTCAGGGCCGAGCCCCTCCGTCCGAGCTCCCATTGCAGTTTTGTTGAGACTCTTCTACTCCGTCATGGAGGAGCTGAAGGAAGTCTGACTCCCGAATGGGAGTTGTTGTGGACCCTGCATCATCGGTTTCCAGCGTACAGGAGGGGCTCAAAGCCGAGGCTCCTCGATCGCCTGCCATCCCTTGCCATCCCCTTGCCATCACCTTGCCATCACCTTGCCATCACCTCCTCGGCCCATCTGTACGGCATCGTACTGGATCCTGGGCGACTACTCGGCTACGTACTGCTCACTCGAAAGTCTACAGGAACCCAAAACGGGCACAAGTGCAGGCAGGTTCTGGTCGAATTTCGCAGGCGCAGGTGAGAAAAATCAGTAGTCACGCAAGTGAGTGTGCCCTGAGTATTGGTGAGTTGGTTGCTGGTGAGTTCGCTTCTAAGCTGTGGTATCGCACCGTATTTCCCCTGTGTTTTTTTTTCATGGCTCCTTGGCTCTAGCATGTGATTGGGGGGGTTGTGTGCATTATGATTCGTACATTGGGCATGTTGGTTTCGTGTTTAGGGGTATTCCATGTTGCTCCCAAGCCGGAGGTGGTGGAGGATGAGGCGAAATACCAGCAGATATGTGAGATGCTCCGCAGGAGTAGCGCAGAACACAGCCGCGAGGCTCATAACTTCGCAAAAAGATTGTGGTTTCGCACCGTTCACTGTGGTCCTCTAGAAGTTGCGGCTCTGCTCTCATGAAGTCCTGCGGGGAACGGGCAGGTTATATGGCACAGCCTGCTGTCGCACTAGTCTTACAGAGATATTGCTCCGAGCAACCCAGAACAAAGCTATAATGATCATCATCATCATCATCCTCCTCGTCCCCGTCCTCTGGTCATTGTTATTGCAATTGTTGTTGCCATTGCCATTGCCATCGCCATTGTCATTCTCATTCTCATTCTCATTGTCATCGTCGCCATAATCTTTAGCCGCTTTAGCCATACTGTTCTGAAGAGTTTTGCGTGGACCATGTTGCCCATGCATTGTGTCCGACCGACGTGTTGATTCTTTCCCTGTATTTCCGGTTGTGGTGCTTGTATCTGCAAGAGGTCCCCAGTTCGGGCTGGCAGGTGACATGATCTGTTGTTGTTGGGTGGCTTGGCTCGAGATGGGCGGTTCTTATCGCGCCCATGTAGCAATGAAACTTGGAATGCAGTGGTGATCAGATCAAGTTCCAGGGTCCATGTTGAGCTTGCCAGCCAGCGTCAGCCGGCGCCAGCGATGTGGTAGCAGCTGGACTGAGGAAGTGCTTGGCATTCGTGGGGGTGCTGAGTGGCATAGTGCAGCATGGACTTGCGATAAAGGCCTTCGACAAACATGCCCTTTTGTAAACATGTAAGCCGCGGAAGTTTGGCGAATGGTCGATCCACGCTCAGGCTCGCGGTGTCCATCCGAATCTGACACCATTGTTCAATGTCAAGGCGTGCTGTCAGCAGACCCGGCTCAGCTGGCAATCAGCACTGTGAGCCAGGCGAGCTTCGACCACAAGTACTTCGACAAGTTCAAGGCGGGACACAGCGTCATTGCGCTAGTTGCAGCGCTGTGACTGCGAGTTGCTGAGCCCATGCACCCTAGACACCACCGCTTCACATGCTTGGCAGTTGCTGCTTGGCGCTGCTACGCTTCTATCGCTCTGCTTAGAAACGCAGATTAGAAGAAGCAATGTTGATTGCTTTGCTGTTAGAGCCGAGCTTATTATTCGTTTGCTAGTGGCTTTTTCAGGCAACTGAACAGCTTTTCAGGCTGCAGTTCTCAGCATGCAGTTGGCAACTTCTCTTTGACGTATCGTCCCTTCTGGGGTGCCCTGTTTTACGGCCCCGCATGTCTAGCCTACGCTGCAAAAAAGAAATTGGAGAGCGGGCGAGATGCCAACAGCATTGGCTACAAAGCATTCTTACTATCCGTATGCGACAAGTTGGACTGGTCTCAATCTGTCATTGGTGGTCAGATCAGTCAGTGTTTCTGAGTGTTTGGCATGCAGGGACTTTCGGCCACTTTGGACAATGAAACGAATCAGATCGTCCTGATGAATTCCATCGAGGACTTGAGCTGCGCCATGCTGCGGCGTCCTGTCAACCACAAGAGCGCCAGAGCATCTTGCGTCCGAGGAGGAGCGTGCAGTGTCCTGGGCCCGGCTCGCTGATCGCCTGAGCGACACCTGTCTGCATATGTCTCAACATTTCGGTGGCGTTCAATGTTGGCCTCCTCTCTCTCTCTCTCTCGCTCGCACATTCCCTCACTCTCTGCACTCAAGGCCAGTTGTAAAGTCCCTGTTTGCTTTTGCACCCTGAATAAGGAAACTGGTTGGATGGAACTGCATGTCCAGCCCTTGGTTCAACCGACAGAACACCGCACACTTGACGGTCGTTTGCAATCTTAGTGGTGAGGTCAACACGCCGAAAGGCGCCTTTTTCTCCAATGACTTGAAGATGTACGGCGCAGGGTCCTGCTGGCTACTTGCTTGCCTGGGCTTGCATCCTTTCGGCAGCTCGAGCGTTTGGGCTTCTGTTTTCGGGGAGTGATGCAAACTTGTTCAGAAGAAGTGTGGCAGGATTGTGGAGGGCTTCCTCACGGCGGAACGCATGTCTCAGTTTTACAGCAACTTCTATCCGTTGTTGCAGCCTAACGAGGTGAGATGGTGGTGTTGCCGTTTCTAACCAACTATAGTTTTCATAACCCTGGCTGTCTCCAGGATTCTGCGTTGGCCATGATGAATATCAGGACGGCAGCCCCTCTCTTTGTGGAGCATTGTATATGTGAGCACACGTTGACCCTCAGGAACTCTTTCAATCAACAGATTCAGCACATCATGCACGTGTGCCAATTGTCGGCGGGCACGAGCGAGGCATGCTTGCAGTCAGACATGGTCTTTACAGAGGTTCTGCTGCTCTGTTGTTGCAGGGCGAGCCGGCTGATCCTTATTGGAAGCATGTCCGCTACCTTTTCCTCCAGCTGTGGGGCTTGAAGGACATCCTGCTGCGAGCTGTCGTTTGCGTGGGATGGGGATAACTTTGGAAGCGGCCGCACCTTGTTGGTATTGGGTCGAGTCGAGCTAGGGCAGAAGACCGAAGGTCGATTGCAGAAAAGGCAGGGCAACCGCGGTAGTTTGACTTCGCTCTCTCTGAGGATGCTTACAACCTGATTGCGCAAGAGAAGGCTTGACTTGCTTGTGTGTGGGAGTGGCAGCCTTTGCTCTGTGCCACTGCAGTACCACCGCCGGTGCTACCGCCAGGGTGTTCGGCAGATTGACATGGTTGATCTTCTGTTCATCAATTCCCATGCCGAGCTTCCAGAGCTCATCCAGGCCAGTTTGCAGACTGCTTGGTGTTTGGTCAGCACTTCACGTGCTTGAATGGAAGGCATTTCGGCCTGAGGCAGTCGCAGAAAGTCGGCTGCTCGCTGCCAGAGGGCCAGATCTGGGGCATGAGCTATCACGAGTTGCTTCGGCGCCCTGAGGAAGTGGTGCTCCAAGCGCGGAATCAGCAGCTGCCCCATACTCTTCCATTGACACAGTTCTCCCACCAAGCCGACGCAAGTCATCAATGAAAATCAGCGGGCTGGAAGAAATACTGCTTCCAGGCTCCGGCAGCTCTGCAAAACACTCCGCCAGGCCTTGCTTGGACGTCCTAGAGCCTGTCAGTGAGTGGTGGTTCTCGCAAATGTCATCTCTCTTGTGCTTTGCACGTGTCTACTTTTTTGCCCACCCTCGGATTTTAAGTCAACCATGCTCCGCCTCCTCGCACGGTGTCCCGCCCGGTCTCCTCGCCTGGTTTAGAAGCCCACACAGAGTCCCGCCGAGGACCCTGGAGTGCCCAATCTGAGAGTCCCAGAGAGGGCCCGCAGAGAGTCTCGCCGAGTATCTCTGGTGTGTCCAGCGTTGTCCACAAAGAGTCCCGCCGATCCCGCAAAGAGTCCGTATTCTTGGAGTGCCCACCCTCAGAAAGGTGGGAAAGGTCGAAGCAAACAATTTTAGTCATTTGGGGCCTGGATAGAGCAGAGCAGCCACGAAGGACTCACGTGAGCACGCTTTGTGTAACCAGCCCTCATCCAATCCCATTTTGGAGGGACTGGGAGGGTGGGGAGGGTGTCAGTCATTCAGCAACGATTCCTCGCCTCAGAAGAAGAACAGGAACGCGCCTGGCTGGGTGGAACGTGGCTCCGGAGCTGGGGGCTCGCAGGTTTGGATGGGATGTCCATGTGACTACTGTTTTCACTTGTGCCGTTCCCGGCGTCTGGCACATGGTGGCACAAAATCCCATCTCACCTTCACGCACACATATTGAGCCTTGGAGGAAGGAAGCAACAAGTTAGCATTCTGCAGATGCCCTGAATGATGTCGCCACCACCTTTTACCATGCAGACGAAGGGGGTCACTCCATTGTTGCAGGGACCAGGTGGGGCGGGGCGGGGGGTTGGGGTTATGGTCGATGAAGACCCTGCCCCGACCTTGTGCAAACGTGACAGCCACATATATCAGCACCTCCCATGGTTGCCATGCGTTTGGCATCTTTTGTGTCCCTGTCTGTGCGTTCGTCTTTTCTCAGGGACTTGCAACCTAGTGCATGCTTGTCATGAGACTTGACTTTCCGTGGTCTGATTCTGAGCTTTCGAACCTGGTTTCCGCAGGGTCCCTGCTAGAAGCCCAGGCGACGCAGGCAATGTACTGCCCACACAGCGCATCGCACAGCAAAGTGGTACTACTTCAGTTTCCGTGTGCAGGCTGATGCTTCCTCAGTTGATACTGCCTTCTTCCCAGTTTCATCACCGTACATAGGAAATACCAAATTCATGGCATGTCAAAGCTCATGTGTCAGGAGTGGAAACTCCGGTTGGCCAAGCATGGTCACTGCACTGCGCTAGCTTCCGCCTCGGCGGACAGGGAATCTGATGAGCTTGTGCTGTGGAGAGGACCACCTTTGCATCTGAGCTCACCTGAGTTGCAGCAACACAGCGGTGAGTCAGGTGCGGCTTGCACCAGCCAACGCTGACCTTTTCGTTGGGCACACAACATGGCCGGGCTCCATGTCTGCGCTCATTGGGTTCCACTGACGTTCCATCCCTACTTCAGGAGCGACTACAGCAAAATGACACGAGTGTACAAGAAGCTTGCCAGCAACACTGAGCGTGAACATGCTCATCCATCGCGGCGTGCAGCAGAGCTTGAGGTACTATCGCTTTGATTTACCTCTGTCCTTTCAGTCGCATGAGCTTATTGGTTTCAGTCGGAGACTTATGCTCTTGTGCCAGTCACGAAGCATGCAACTCAAAGGCAACAGGAACAGACTTTCGACCTCAGGTTCTTATCCCGGGTGCGTCAGCAGCACCGATGACTTCTACATGATGGATCTCACCTTGTGAAGAATGAGTGCGCTGTTGTTGAGGGAGGACGCGAATGTCTGCTGAGGACAACGGCCTTGCGGTAATGGACACGACGCTGGAGGCCTGGGCCTTGGAGATGGGACCTTTGACCGGAATCAGTCGGCTTCATGCAGTTCATGCAGTTTATGCAATTCATGCAATTCATGTGACTCATGCTGGCAGGTCCTAAACCCCAAGTTATACAGCCGGGTCATGGACGACCCCAAGCGTCCAAGGCGATCACAGAAACAGTGGTAGCAGAGGCTGTAGCGTGAATTGGGAAGATTTGGGAAGTTTTTGGCTGCCAGGTTACCAAAGTTCTTGCATGTCATGGCCGTGAATCGCGTGGCCAAGACAGGCCAGGTAAAACGCATGGAACAAGAAGGAACACCAGAAGAACTGTGTGGAGGCACGCAGTGGACTTCGATGTTGGCCGAGGAAAACACAGGCACAGGAAACTCGCAGTGGATTGTTGTGGACTACAACAGGCCTGGGCTTCTGCTCCTCCACGTGTACTGGGATGAGTCAGATTATATAGTCCTCATCTGCGATTTGTGCTTAACCAAAGACAAGCAGGTTTACTCCAGGACAGCCTTTGCAACGAAATGCCATCCGAATTCTGGAGCAAGTTCCGGGCATGACGCATCAGGCGCCTGACTTGTGTCCTGTGTCGAGGAACTTTTGGGAACCTTTGGGAACCTTGTGTCGCCGAAAGGCAGACATTACCTCGGAGCTCACTTCACGCGGGTACTGGGGGTCGTTCAACCGTCCCTTTTTTGAGGCTCGAGCTCGTCCTCAAGCTTCTGCTGTCATGCAGTTTCAGAATCTTCAGAGCCTGCTCATTGTAGGACATCAGGGAGATGTCTGGGCACAAGACAGCCGAGGAGTCCGTGCTTGCACTCTCTTGTGGTGCCAAGTGTGTATATGAGTGACCATGCTAAGGATTCCTGTGCAATGGAACAGGGTTTGAAGCATCGGTCATCTTGAGGAGTCATACGGCAAGCTGTTCTCCTTTGAAGATTCACCTCGCGCCTCATTGCTCCACCGATTTGGAGCAGGAGTGAGCAACCCGCATGAAGTCCAGCAGAGTCCCACGAAGAGAAGCAGATGGCATTCCAGGGAACAGAACAAAAACGCAAACAGACCATACAGATATGAGCGCTTTCTTGTTGTGACACAAGTTCCCACTGTCGTTTGCATTTTGGCGGTGTCTCGTGCCGGTTCTCGGGTTTTCCAGGTGCTTGCCCTGTTGCGTGATTGTCGAATCTGTTTAATTGACGGATGCCTGTTCTGGTTTGCGTGTCTTCCAAGTGCTTCCTCACGGGTATTTGCCGGTTGTCATGTCTTGCAGAGGTTGTGTCCCTGTTGAGCAAGCGTTATTGAATCTATTTTTACGAACCAGCACGCGTACCGGGCAAGCAAATGCTTTCCTAGAAAGATGAACGCCTGCACATTTCAAGCTGCTAAGTAAAGTCATACTGCCAGGCAGCAGTTTTCTCACAGAGTACCACTGCCATATGTGTGACCATATGTTCCGTTGCGGCTCTCCTAGATGTGTCCGGGTTGTCCCTCCGCCGCCAAAACCACCAGCGCGCACTTCGAGTGCTGTAGCGTTGCCGAACTGCATGTTCTCGGTGCGATTTTCATGAACGTCGACGACATGACCAGACATGACCAGACATACTGTTCTTATCTTTGTTATTACTTTGCTACTGATGTTGTAGGCAGAGATGTCGAGAAAGGAATTCAAAACTCTGAAACCAAGGTAAACTGGGCGATATGCGGACGACAATGACTCGCAACGATCCCAAGGATGACCAGAGTGCGGAATAGTTGTCTTGACTCTCATGGTACACTCGAGCTGCAGTAAGGGAGAAAGTCTGGGAGTTCACTTTCAAAATCTTTCGGTTCTTGTGCATCCAAATGTGCAGGATGCAGTCCCGGGATTTCCCGCTGGACCAGGGCACGCAATAATGGCCCGTCTAGATTTGGATGCGAAGCCTTGGCTGCATCAAGCTTGTGGCGGGCTGTTGCCTCCGGCGGATTAACTGTTAGTTACTAAGAATCACATGCCAACTGCAATGGTATGAGTAGCTGAGTAGCTGTGGCTCCAATGAAGGATGGTGAACAACATTCCGAATGGAGGAATCGATGCAAAGGCGGAGTGTAGATGTCACGTCTTGTCTGATCCTCTCGACTGGCTCTGTCAGCCCTGTCACAGCCATGCCAGGTTACAAGTGCTTGCTTGATCAAGCGGATGGCCTGCCAGGCTTGTGCTTCCGACGACGGTTTGACATGGTTTGTGACATGGTTTGACATGGTTTGACAGGAGATGTCAGAGGGACTGTTCTGTTTGGCGAGGCCATGAGTGGACCGTCGCATGGAGGTTACCCTGCCTTCAGATGGACGAGTCAGGCCTTACGCTGCCTTCGACCTCCACGTGCGCTTTGCACAAAGTTTCGTATGGCAGTGCTTCCAAATCGACGGAGGCCAGTGGCACATCGCCGTCAGTTGAATTATTCCAGGCGGTTGCACTGTAGCAAGTTGTAGGAAGCCAATGTAGTACAGTCCACTACTCCCCATGCCCCGTCGGACTTCGGACCAGGGCTGGCCACACTTGGGATTACCGGACGTTTGGGATTTCGACTTTGTCGAAATGAAGTCTGAGGAGGACCGAGCATCTTTTGCGAGGCTATGCGAGGCTCAGAGATCTGAAGGCTCTACCGAGCACGGTTCCGTGCTTTATAGCAGGTTTCAGTCAAGACTTGAAGAGTTCCAGCTTCTTTGGAGTCCTCATATGTCTCTCAAGCAGCATGGGAGTGGCTGCCATGCCATGATCTGTTAGTCGTATTGTTCTTGCCACAGGACCAGAAGGCAAGCTCCCAGCTGAGTGACAGCTGCTGAGTTGAGACGGGTGTTGCTAGTCACATGGGAGCAGCCTCACTTTGAAGATCCTTTGCCGGGATGCCGAACGTGGCCGTCCGTCTCTACATTTTCTGTTCGCGTGACTTGTGTTCGAGAGTATGCTCGGCACAGCCGTCTGCATGACACGGCTGTCGCCGGTGACAAAAGCAACTGCTCATACGTCACGCGGTTGCAGTACCTTGAACAGCGCTGCTACGTTGCCCCAAGCCACATTGTTGGTCAACTTGCAATGGCTGGGCTCAAACGCTAGATGCACCGCCTTGCAAGGATGTATAGCGAAAAAGGATCAGCACTTGCGATCTTTTCACTTGCCTTGAAGAGAGTGATGTGTGGAACGTTCAGACTGTTGTGCTCTCATGTAGAAACGAATACGAATGTTCTACTCGCTCCGACATCATCTGACATCGTCCGACATCATCCTTGAGAGCAAGGCTTAATTCAAGCGTGACCGAAGGGCGCCGTGGGCTGCCATAGTCGTCTGTGGCATGGAAACCGTCGGTGTCTTGGGGCATGCCGTGTGTTTGTTAGCTCTGATGTGCCTTTTTAAGCGGGTCGTTAAGTCTTTTCGCAATGCTTTGAGTGCAAGGCTTCTGCTTTCGATCCCGCAAGCGAGAAGCTGATTGACATGCTTCGGCAAATTGCCTTCGAGGAGCTGCCGGAAGGCCCCGCCCGCAGTGCCTTGAATTTCCTCTTTGCCGCTCCTGCAATATCCTGCAATCGAGGCTGGACCTTGCGCCCCGTTGGATCCTATATCTCAGGACGGGGAGGATGTCATGCAATCGTCTGTTCTCATGCGCGTTCAAGGTCCTAAGGTCTCTGTTGTTGCTTGCTTGCATGCGCGTTGGCTTGGCAGACACTGGGCTGGCACCTGCGATACTGGACCTTGCGCTTGTCTTCAGAGGGCAACGGCCGAGCAGCCTAGCATCCTACAGCAGTATTCAGGTTCTCAAGTCGACTGAGTTTGGTTGGTTTTGGGGTCGCAAGGCCGACCGGAGTGATAAGCAATTGACATACAGTGGCAAACGAGCAGTGCACCCTGGATTCTTGCTTTCAACGACCCCAGGCCTCCACCCCCAGGCATCATTGTGCCGAGGACGCAAATTATACCAATGCCGGGCTTGCGATCTGCTTTCCGTTGCTGCGGGCATTGAAGTTTAAGTTTCCCAACGCCAACATCTGACTCCAAGGTGGATCAGTTTGTGGGCGTGCTGAAACGTCGAGCTGGCAGAGCTGGTCGAGACAATCTGAGATGCACTCAGGATGCGGAATCTCCGTCTTTCAGGCTGAAGGGGGAAATGGACCACAAGATTGAACAGATACAACTCGACAGGTAAGAAGATGTTGGGAGCGTGATGGAGCATGAAAATGCAAATGTGCTGACTTTTCCTGGCTTGGTGTTGCTTTTTGGAGGCTGCTGGCCTCCAACTTTGACGGTCCGTCTCGTGGACGACAGGACTGTATGAAGAGATTCGATCTCATGAGCTCACCAGTGTCGCTGCTTTGGTTCCGATATGTCCTGATACATGTGTAGCAATCCCAGGAGATTGCCATCTTTGAAGGAAATGAACAGTCGGGTGTCATGGACTCGATACTGAGGCCCCTGTCTGCATGTTGACAAGTAACTATCTTGGCTGAGCTCCATCTTTTCGTCCGTGTTCAACTTCAGTGGCTTTCAGTACGCCTGCAGTCATGAGGCCTACAGTCATAAGGCCCGTGTCCATGTTGTTCTGTGGGCAGGCAGATGTTGTCCTTGTCTCCACCTGCTCGACCTCTGGTCCGCCGAGTCAAGCCACAGCCTCAAAGAAAGGAGTGTCGCTTACAGGAGGCTCAGGGCTTATGTTGAGGTTGGCATGCTGGCCTCATGTCCAGTAGTGCCTCCCTGCGCAAAGTCACACTTCGGTGGCAGTTCAAGCTGCCACGAACTCCAATATACTTAGCATGAAGACTGGCAGTCTCTTCAATACTTCGTGGCGGATGTCTGGTTCGCGCTTGAGTCCGCTCCACTGCGCTCCAACCTTCTCCCACCATCCGTCGAGTCAAGCGCAGCAGCCGAGACAACTTTGTTTTATAGTTCAGTGCAGGTGCGCATACGTGGAGAGAGTAAGAGACGGAATCAGGGGAGTCAGGTCTGAGACAGAAATTTTTAAAATGCCCCTTTGCGCATCCTCAGGGATGGAGGCTTAATCAGAGGGCGGGGGACACTCATCGTTCTTAGCTTGGAAAGCAAAGGTTGAAGGGGACCAACCAGCAGAGCTCTCCAGTGCTGCATGTTTCGCACAAGGAATCTGCAGTCTTGGTTGTTTGGTGAGGATTTGACATGGGGAGGGTACCAGGAACACCCGCAGGTACACCGCGGGCTGGTGCCCTGTTAAAAAGGCCCCAAGTTGCTCCGCCGTCTCACTTTCGCAGACTGGGCTCTGCCCCGAAACCTCGGGCGCACCGATGCGCGGGAAGTTCGCTCTTCAAGCCTGCTAAGAATTAGGAACAAGTTCGATAGGGGTCAGAATATGGTGGCAATCCGCGAAAGAAGAGGGGAGGGGTTGCGCATCACGAAAGCTAGCAGCCTAGCTCCTTAGAGCTATGCGTCGTTGTGGTTTTAAAAGTCTCTTGGTGGGTCACACATGGCCTCGAGGTCTCATCTGGTTGATCTAGTTGAATCAGCACTAGTTAAATGTGCGCACTGCCCCCCCCCCCCCGCGGTATCGACAAGTGCTTTGCCCTTGCGCACGTGGCCTTGATCTCAAGTTCCGAGAGAGAGAGTGTGTAGACCCAGCCGACGGTCTTTGTCGACGTGCGCCAAGGGGCGGGGCGACGTCGCGGTGTACGCATGCAGGAAGGAAGTAAAAGCAAGTGGAAAAAGCATGGCCGGCTTTCGTCCTTTTGGGTGGGAATACTGAAGGGTGAGAAGAATATGAAGAGTAGGAACAATAGGAAGAGGAGTGCGGTGCATACAGTGTAGGTACCGTAGCATTTCGTTGGGGGTGGAAGGGTTCGAGGCGTGTACGCAGCAAAAGTTTCAGCGGAGGAATGTTGCAGGGGGACGCGGCATGTAATCTGGGCCCCCTGGGCCCTCGAGGGAAAGAGACACACACACACACACACACATCCGGCAACCATGGAAAAGGCGAGGCCATGGAGTAGAAGCTCCAGCAAGATGTGCCTCATCGTGCCTCCATAGGGGAAAGGTCTGGTGAGCGGACTCGTGTACGACAGCGTGGACGAGGCTGGGCCATGGAAAGAACGGGAACCCCGACAAGGAAGACATGCAGGTCCGCGGTCCGCGGTTCTTCACCTCATTGTCAAAGCCGCATTCTCAAGCTTGCCCAGATGCGCTTGGGCGCGGCTACCACTTGCACCGACCGGTTTTCACTTTCAGTGCTCTCACCTGTGGTTGACGCCTCACTTCCTCACTTTAGTTCGTGCCATCCGAGCATGGGAATTCCCCGTTGATCAAAATCTACATATCTAGGAATGTGGCCAGTGGTTTTGCTTTGGCTGCTGAAGGGCGGCGGGGGGCGGGGGTGTGGGAGGCAGGGTCAACGCATATGGTGTTGCCTGCGAGATTTCTATTTTCACGGCATGCACCAATAAGCTGTAGTACTGAAGGGAGAAGATGAGTTGATTACGGCGGGTGAACTTGGAGCCGAGGCTCTGGGCCCGATGTCGGCAGATGCATTTAAGAAGCCAAGGCACTGGCGTGCTTTCACTGCGCGGCTTGTGTGGCTTGTGTAATCATACTGGCCATGCTTGAGATTCACTCTGTGGCTTGTGGTCGTTGAGATTGCGCGAGAGATTCGCTTTGCCTGGCACTTGCCAGGCCTGCAGAACTGGACTTTGCTGGTTGTCTTCTTCCTGCAGCAGAAGCAGATGTTGCGAGCTGCTCAGTCCGTGACAGATGAATCTTTTTTCGCACGCCATGAGCTGCGAGAGAGGAGGGGGGAAGACCGGGAAGACCTGAGAGCAGCATGAATGTCTCCAAACTGTCAAACGATGCTACGGTACATTACAGTACTCTCTGCCACCATATCCATTGGTGCACCAAAGCCATTTGTGCTCAGAGGTATTGTATGGGGCCTTGGGGTGGACGCAGTCAGGTGCAGGTCCTCAGATGAGGTCAAGTTAGTCAAGGTTTCCCCTGGATAGTATGTAGTGTAGGTGGATATCTGACTGGCAAAGGATCCGATGCTTGCTCGATGAGGAAATCAAGATGTTCCCGCCGTGAGCTCGCCATGGTGCGGCAAATGCGTGATTGCCGCGTGTCTGCATCGTGCGCTGTTGTTCTTATATCGTTTTGTCTTATATCAGATCCATGCAGCTTCTCATCATATGTGGGTTGGAAGGCGCCCACAGAGGGGAGTTGGCTTGTGAAGGGTCGTGCGATTCAATCACGTTTGATGGGCACTCGCATATGTGCTCGGGCCAAGCCACCAGAGCCGTCGGAGCAGCGAGCCCGACGAACCCAGATCCTCCAATGTAGCAGTGGGGCTTTAGCTTTGATGGGCTGGGCTGGATGGCTCGGCCAGAACGGCCAAGAAAGCAGTGTGGCTCGTGAGGTTGTGGTGCGCCTGGGCTTGGGAGCAGAGCGCATAGAGGATGCAACCAACTGGGAGCTGTCGTTCTTCAGAGCCACACTGGAGGCTGTCGCAAGCCAAGCGGCACGGACAGAGCGTGTGTTGTACCACTACACCGATCTTGACAGCGCTGCGGCTATTGTTAAAGGCCGACAAGGTCTCAAGCTGTCGCGTGGAGGTTACAGGGGTGGGGGCGTCTTCTTCTCAAAGCTGAGCCCGCTGGACGGCTTGCAAGGCTTGGATGGTCTCAAGGAAGGCGCAGCGAGCGCCCAACTCTGGCGAGAAGTTTTTCCAGCCTTTCGGGACGCGCAACTGCCAAGGAACTACGGTTCCGATTTCCCTGGAAGAGAGCACCAAGCCGATGCCGTTCTTGTTTGTTTTGCTGCAGAAAGCATGCTGGAAGACATCCCGTACCGGCAAAGCTCTTGCTTCATATCCTTGGAGAAGTTTCAAACCTTTGATGCTGAATTCTTTGCCTACCGAAACATTCCAAGAGTGTACCGCTTGTCCCCTTAACTTAAGCGTTGGCCTGGATCGCAGCCGACATGCTTGTCCGTTCCCCGCTTGAAGCCAGAAAAACATAGCGCGGGCATGCGTGGACATGACACTGACTCTGATCGCTGTGAAGCCTCGATGTTTGGTTGAAACATGTGCACCTGTATCCGAACATCCCAAAATCCACTTCCAGTCGACCCAGCTCGATTGGACACTCGGTTGTGAAGTGTCCAATCCTGGGACCTTGTGTAGCTCTCTGTAGGCCTGCGCTTCAGGATCTACCAGGCAGAGCATGCACTTCGGGAATGGGTGTGAAAGCAGTGACAAGTCAGCTCATGTTGGATTGGCCACTTGCTTGACTTGACAGGTTGTGCCCCAACACGAGATTCTGCATCAGACAGGCATGATTGTACTAGGAAGAGTAGCTTTGGCATGCTTCGGCCTTTGCATTCCTGGAAGGGAGATTCGGCTACTTCTGAGCGAGTTTGCCCAGTTCACCGCCCGATTCCTTTCAAGGCAAACAGCTAACACATGCTAACACCGTCCATCATCCAGTGCCATACGGGCCTGTAGGGAATATGGCTCCTGTTGCGAAGGCCGCACCCTCGCGACACCGTCAACATTTGGATTGGCAAGTTGGTTCCCACGGAGGCCTGAGTATGAACAGCCCTCGGAAACTGGATTCGAAGAACTAGGGGGTAGAACTTCTCAATTTTCGCCACGAGGGCCATCATGCTTCTGTTTCAGCATGTTTGCGCCTGACTGAGAAACTGACAAGGCACCTCCAGCAGCGCGATGGACGGTTGCAGATGAAAGTGTCGTTGTGCAGGACATGTTGGCGTGGATCATTCTGAAGCTTCCTGATGGCCGAAACATCTGAGTCAAAGCCAGCGAACAGCAGCCTGCTTGCAGGAGTTGATCCAGCTGCAGCAAGCCGCTGCTGGCAACGCTCCGCTCGGACCTCTCTCCATGTCTTCTGAGTCTTCTGCTGAAGTAGGTCGATGAGAGAGAGAGATTTGTGCAACCCCAAAGGGGCTGAAGCTTTTAGAGTCGACGTGCTACTTCCACAACAGCAGTGGACACCATCACAAGAACGACCGGGTTGCTGGGTGCGGGGGTAAACTGGCAGCGCTTATCCGAGGTGGAGCCAGCCTTTCCAGCCCCTTCTGCGAGGCAGCTGCGCACATCCAGAAGCCCAATTACCCCTTGATTGAGGATTTGCCTTGTAAGGCATTCGAGGGAAAACCCTCGCTCTTGCGCCGACTTAGATCTGAGAGAGCTGAGAGAATTCTGCGAATGCCAGGTCGCTCACAGCAAGGCGCGAATGAAGGCAGGAGAATGCACTGCTCGTTTGCCCCTTTAGTGACACTGCAAAGAGTAGAACTTAGTAGAACTTTCTTGCTGTGCTCAAAAGGACGCATGGCCGAGTCACACTCGTCACACTCGACACCGCCACCGGTGTCCCGCAGAACTCCGAGACATGCCAGGAGATGGAACCGTGGATCGTGTTTGTTTTTTTGTACTTGTTTTAGCTGATGTGGTTTTTGTTATGTGTTTCGGGTGCTGTTGAGACAAGGTCCAGAGGGTCGGCTGTCCGCTGTCCGCCTTCATGGGCCCACTGGCCCCATGCCTCCATTGCCAGGTGCCAGCTTCCCACCGATGTGCTGTGCAAAGAATTGAGAAGATTGAAAGCTTTGCACAGGTTCTCAGAAGGAAGCCGGGGAAGTGGAAGCAGATGGGTACATGTCAGACTGCATTCAGGCCCGCCTGGGCGGCTGGAATTGTACCTGTCGAAGTGTTGACCTTTTTTTTTGACTTGGTGCAAGGCTTATGCGGGCTTTGAGCAGCCCATGAACTTTGGTGGCAGGCTCGTTCAGGTCATTTGTGTTGGCGTCTGGTACTTAGTCGAGCTTGACAAGGTGGCACGTTGATGCGGACTGGTTGGCTTACAAGCGACAGGGACGCGATGTCTTGTGTTCTGCCTGGTCCTTGTTGTTTTCTTGCACGACCCAGGGCAACACGCGACACAGGGTGGGACGCTAAGGTGCAACTGGATCCGGAAGCTGCTGGCGAGCTTACTCGTGAAGGTTCCCTTCTTTAAGGGTATGGGCATGGGCTTCTGAGGGGCAGCTGACAGGATGGGCCAGAAGGTTCAACCGTCGAGAGTACCAGATCAGACTCGGCAAGGTGGGGAGAAGCGCATCAACTATGTAACGAGTTGGGGGGGGTGAGTTCGAGTTCAGGCAACTCGAGAGTACAGACGATGGTCGGCATATGCGCTGCGACATGGAATGTCCAAGGCGGTGGGTCCTAGCCCGAAGGGTCCAAACTGTAGAATGCCATGGAGTTAATGTGAGTTAATGTGAGTTAATGTTTGCTCAGCTGCCGCAGAGTACCTGTGGACTTCAGGCCCATCCAACTACTCCTCGCGTCAGTGAGCAGAATACAAAGAAGGAGTTCGAGACTGCATACGCGAAGTGGCGCGTGAAGCTGCATCTCCCTTAGTCTTTATGCTGAGCTGCAAGTGGTAGCAGAGTTGCACTCAAACATGTAGAGCTCACAGCTGTTGGGTACTTGCTTTCGCCAAGTGAGGCCCCCGTAGAGAGCACAATCCCATCGCAAGCTTTCTGAAGACAAGGTAGTGGGAATGTGTAACGGCATGGCAATGGGGATGCCCGCCGAGGTTGTTTTCAGACAGGATGAAAAAACTGCACAGGGACATCCAAAACGTGTGGCCGTGTGTGGCCTCTTGGGGCAGAGCTGTTGGCGCAGCTTGTCTGCGCACCAGCGTACAGAAGGCAACGGACACAGCATCTGCGACAGCAGGGCGCGCATTGATTGCATTGAGACTCAGCTGCGTGCATTGAGACTCAGCAACAGCAACGAGACAACAGCAAACCGGCCCAGACATCTTTGTCAGGGCAGGGCAGTGAAGCACGGCATCGTACGGCCACGACTTGGCGCATTGAAAGATGCGCTGCCAGGCGCCTTTTCAGAGACATAATCTGTAGTCGACGTTCTGTTGCACCCATTCCTGGCAATGTAAGTAGACAGTTCAAAGCCTAAGTGCACTCTCGCTCAACATGATTAAAACAAGAGCTGGGCTGTTCTGAACGAACATAAATAGGAGGATCCTCTCACTTAGCGGTCGGTACAGCGTCGCCAGCTTCTAAGGCACCAGCCTCTGAGATGACTCGCCTCTTTTACGAATTCGTTTGCGATACTGGCCTGCATGGCTGACCGGCCGTGCCTTTACTTTGAGTCCAGTTTGTTTCGCCCAGCTGCATGGTCTGCACGAGGTCGTGCGCAGGGTGTCATTGGCACCTTGTACATGCAGTTGCATGGGCAAGGAATCTGAGTTGTGGGAGAAGACATCTCGGATCTTTGGCGTTAAGGCAGTGCTGCCATTGCCTTGGCATGTGTGCTTCACAAGGTTCTGCTTTGTATACCCAACTTTGGTATAAGCAGCGGATGTTTCGGAGTTTTGAAGAAGCATGCGTGAGCCGCCATGCCAAGCAATCGAAAGACATTGGGGGGAATGAAAACCAGCGTGCTCGAGAGAATGTGGCTACGGATGCTTGAACTGCAAAGCGCGTTTGCGTTGATATGCGCGGGGCTTGTTCGCTTCCCCTGGCTCTCAGTGTACTTCTTAGCCTTCCGTTTAGGCGCCGGACCGGGGCGGGCCACTGGGCATGCCGCCGAAGGTCCGCAAGGTGCGAGCGCGGACTCGGACGGCAGTGGCCCCAACTCCTGGCGCGCGCGCGCAGCGAATTTCGGGCTCACGGCTTGGTACTGTTGTACCTTTGTATCTCAGGAGCTCAAAGATGAGCAGAAGGCCATGGCCATAGATGCCATCGCGGTGATTGTGAACATGTTGCTTCTGTTGGCCTTGTCAACTTAGGCCGAAATCAAGGAAGCCTTCGACCTTTTCGACACAGATGGCACAGGAACCATTGAAGCCAAGGAGCTCAAGGCCTTCAAGCACTTGCCAAGCCGTGTGGGCAGATTTGCAGTCCTTTCGCACTCTCGCATTCGCTTTGAAGCAAGTACTTGTGCCAGGTGGCACTGCGAGCGCTGGGTTTTGAGCCCAAAAAAGAAGAGTTGAAAAAACTCGCGAACTTGGCACGTTTGAAGCAGCCCTTCCGTGAAGAAGCGAGCCGCAAAGAGCCTCTATGAACAAGCGGCAAGGGGTGAGTGGTGCTTGCTGTCGCAGAGATGCAGCACGTGCACATGCCAACTCGTCTCCGTCATGAACATGGCGTTCTCCCGGCAGCAGCAATGGCAGGTGTCCGATCTGGACAAGAGCGGCAGTTCGCATGTCCAGGCCTTGTGTTGCGAAGATCACTTGGACTTGAGGGAGCATCCGCTGGTGCCTTGCAGGGTATGCTAGACTTCAATGAGTTTCTGGAGATTATGACAGCCAAGATGAGCGAGAAGGCTCATGCAAGACGTCCTGGCACTGAAGGTGTGAAAGTTTGTTCTGGTGAGGATTCCAAGGAGCAGATCCTGAAAGCATTTCAGCTTTTCAAGGCCTGGGTTTGGCGAATGGGCATCCTTCATGCTTTCATATGCTTTCATAGCTTTCATCGCTTGAGCCAATTTTGACGACAGGGGCCATCTGGAAAGATCTCGTTTGATGACCTGAAGGCGGTTGCAAAGGATCCGCATGCACACTTCTAGATGCAGCAGTTGCTTACAGTCTTATAGTTGCTTGGCTTTTGTGGTCAGTGGTGCGCGCGTTGTTGCATGAGGAGCTTGGAGAGACCATGTCGGATGAGGAGCTGCAGGAGATGATCCGGGAAGCCGACAAAGATGATGATGGTGAGGTGCCCCTCTCGGTCCTCGTCGTGTTAGCTCTGTTTAAAGAGTGTCTAGGCTACTGTCGGAATGGTAGACTAAAATTCAGCGAGGTTAGCGAGGAAGAGTTCATGAGAATTATTCGCCGGCCTGATGCTTAGAGACGGGGTCATGGCAGTGGGCAGTGCAGATTGTACATGCACTATCATGCACTCAAGGTCTACTCTGTAAGCAACGCCCTGTCAAACTGACGGCTGAATCTGTTCCAACGAGAGCGGAGACTGAGAGTGGAAAGTAGCTGACAAGCTCGGGCTTTAGGTGGCAAAATATGACACTTGTGTGAGAAGTGTTATGAAGTCATGAAGTGTTTTTCAGTTTCACACCTTTGTGCACGTTTTGAGTTTCACTTGCATGCGTTGGGGGCACGCCCGGCAGACAAGGCCTGGGTGGCATCCAAAAATCAGGTGACAGCCGGTGCCAGCTTTGGACGTGCAACTGGCAACACTAAGTCACTGGCCTCAGCAATCACATGTCAGTCAAACTCTTCGCAGGTCAGGCAGTTTCCGCAGTTTCCAGGTCGGTGTTTGTGTTTACGAAGTATGTTCTGGAGTTTCTTATCGGGGTGCTCGTGAAGGTGACATGCTACACGGAGGTCGCACGATCAAACATGAGTTATGACCCTTGGCATGATGAATTCTGCGGACAATGATCAGCAGACAAAAATCAGAGCGGCGCAAATGCAATCTAGCTTTCACTTTCCGGCACTGCCGTACGAGCAGTCTCAGCTCTGCAATGGAAAAACTGGCAAAGCACCAGAATGCGCTTGGACAGCCCTGCCCTCAGGTCTCTTTCACTTGAAGGTCACCCGTGCTGCTTTTCAGAACCTGTGAGGTACTCGTCCCTGGGCACAGAAGTCTTTTTCACCGAGTTTGGTGCCGACTGGACTTCTTACAGGTCGCGACATGCAGCGGGCAGAAGAGAACCCGCGTACCCAAGAAGACACAAGACTGGACGACGCCATCAGCCCCGGTAGACATGCTGCAATGACATGTGACAGGTCTGCACGCAACCGCCGGCGAGTGGACTTCAGCGGCCCGCAATGGTGGCTCGACAGCAGCTTCCCTTGCGGCTGAGCAGTTGTCGCATAGCGTCTCCGTCTGCCATGCTGTAGATGACTGTAGACTGTAGACGTCATGCAGAATGACCAGGAGCTTGGAAACGCTCGAAGGCGAGCATGAGAATGGTCTTATGCACAAGCAGTTTATTCGTGAGCACATAGTATCTCGGCAGACCCGTCATACTTGCGTTGTTAAAGATGTGCACTCCAGCAAAGTGAAGAGCCAAGGAAGTTCTTAACTTGGCAAAGAACAAGTTGACTGACATTGGGTGTCTCAATGCAATGAAGGATGCTTGCCGGACTCCCAAGCTCAAGATTTTTCCCCGACCATAGGTTCTCCCGTGAGCATCGTGGCTTCGTGGCATACTAAGGACACAAGAACCTTCGAATTTCGTCGACTGCAGATTCTAAATGCGTCACGCAACATGCTGACGTTTGTCAAGTTGGTCAATCCGAGCTTGACAGAGATCAACCTGAGTCACAACGAGCTCATCAAGCTCCCTGACTTCTCAGCGCTGACTCAGCTGAGCAAGCTGCTCTTGTCTCACAACGACATCGACGATATGCCGCTTGACAGCTTTGTAATCGCATTTTGCCGTCAATTTTGCCACTTCATGCTCCCATGAGATGTGCAGGCTAGATCAGTTTGGACAGCTGCAAAAGCTGCGCGTCCTCGACCTATCGTCAAACAGATTTTCCTGGCGACCAACTCTTTTCAAAAAACAGCTCAGCCACCTGGAGAGGATACACTTGGAAGAGCTGAGGCCGACAGCTTCAAAAATCGAACATAACGTGAGGGCTGTTCCTATGTGCTGCTGTTGCGTTGTTTTTGTTACCCCTTTTCTGCCCTCAGGTTTTGGCCAAATCCCTTTGCCGAGGGGTTCAAGGAATACCAATTCATCAGCGCGACAACCCTGACATCCCTCACCTCCCTGGACGGCTTTCAGATAGACTCGGACCTGAGGCCAAAGTGTGAATTCTCGTGTGGCATCCCAAGTCTCCCTAAGTGTTCCGCCCAAGTCTCGGCCCAAGTGTCTCGTAGGTTTCAACTGCGCGTGCAAGCAGACCAGCTGCACCTGAACATTGCAGACTTCTCTATCTTCGACGTTCGGGTCGAGGCAAGAGAGTGTGAAGGCGGTCAGTTCATGACATGCTTGAGAAGTCTGGCAGCGGTAACGCGAAGCGGCGAAGCGGCGAAGCGGCAAAGCGATTCTCTGTTGTGCGACTCCCGGGGCAGCCTTCGGCTTGGGACGGTGGCTCCAGGCCCTCTGGGGCATGCCCATCCAGGATAGTTGATATTGTTATGAAGCTTGAGGAACGCCCGAGCGCCATCGGTCGATAGAAGTACATATAACCGGTTGCGGCATCCCGGAACCAATACATACGTGCAAAAGTCTGCAACCGTGCAGCATGTCTTTCGATGACAGCTCGTGCGGGGTGTCTTGCAGGAGAGGCGAAAAAGAAATGCTCCTGTCGAGGCACTTCCAGGTGCAGCTTTCTAAGCAAGCGCAGTGAATACCGATTCGAAGTGCAAGTGCGTCACTCATGCTGTTGCAGGCAGAGATCAAGAAGTCATAGGAGTCGCCGCTCGACTTCATTTGATAGGAAGCGTGACCATCAGAGTGAGCCGACCTCTTCCCCGAATCCAAGCTGTACAGTGTGGCTTCATTGTGCCCGAAGGTCCCTTTGCTGACCGAACTCATCGATTCGATGAGACAAGCCTTGGACCAACCGAACCATCTTCTCAAGCATGTCTATGACTTGGAGCAGAAGGCAGGGCTGCCACATAGCCACACCGACGGCAGCACATAGCCACCACACATCACCAGAGACTATCCGCAGAGGTCTCCTGCATGTGGAATGCGCACTTTTGGGACAGACGGAGGTTGATGTTGGCCCAGGACCGCAGCACAGAGATTTCTTCACATCCTGCATAGACCAGTTGATGTACTTCGCCGGAAGGACGGTGAACGTGGAAAGCAGGGAAGCTACATGAAGCCTGCGGACGCTGATCGTGTGGCAGCAGAGTTCGCAGACAAGATGCAGCAGGTGGCTCTTTGATCAGCCTTGATCACGAAGGAGACAGTGATGGTTGCCATGGTTGCTGTTTGTGACAGTTGTTGCGAGGTGCTCGGCCGATTCGAGAGCGTGCAAGATGTTCTTGTCATGTGCTTGGTGAGAATGCTGGCTTGTGGAAACAGGCGTGCGGTGTTGAAAAGCAGAATCATACGGAAGTGCTGATGTGACGTGACGTGACGCCCCTGCATGCCACTGCCTCCCAAAAATGAAGGCAGCTGTCGGAGCGCTGTGGCACCTTACTGGCTGACTGGGTGGATGCAAATGCAGAAGAACTTCACGACAGGATGGATAGCATGTCCGAAGCTCTTTTCAAAGACCTGCGCCACGCGCTTGTTCTGGGTATCAAGAGCATCAACGAGAAGCCAATGGTATGCTATGAAGTCTCGCATGGTGTTGGAGAGAGTCTTATCCGAACTTGTTCGCAAAGGCTTTCCCCCTAAGACGGTCATGTCCATTGCGGTTGTCACGAGAGGGTCACCAGCCACGAGGCCAGAGGAGGAGGACTCCGAACTCGAGCAGATAGAAGCCAGTTGGCACATCCTAGCAGCTCTTCGCAGGTTTGGGCCAAGATCCTTGGCAGACTTGGCCTAACATCCTCCCTGAAATCCCCCGTGAAGTACACCCTACCCTGTGGCCTACCTCAGGCAGGCTCTACGACAAGGTCGTGTCACCATGGCGTGCTCGGGTGCTTCGGCCCTTCCTCCCCGCACTCTGCCGAGAGACCCGTGAGGTTTTAGGCCTGCGCTTTCTTGCTTTCGCTTGGCCTTGGCTGCCAATGGCCTCACTTGAGGGATCTACAAGTGCCTGCAAGTCTGTGAAGGCCCAGACCAGCCGCCGGATCGCTGGTCCAAGTATTCCGGCTTCGATTCCTTCTCCGAAGACGTGGCAGAGGCGCATAGCGCGAAAGGACCTGTGATTTTGCAGTTTTGGGGCCGGGTATTGTGACTTGGCCAGGTGCAGGAGGTCCAGGAGCAGAATTTGGTTAGCTGCGAGGAGAAATGCGTTCGCCAGGACCGATGGGGATGAGAGAGAGAACCTGGAGAGAGCTTGGAGAGAGCTTGGAGAGAATTTGTTGGAGTTTCAAATGCCATGCTCTGAGACGGTCAGGGCTTCGGTGGCTTCGTTGTGGAGCCAACTGACGAACTGGGAATGGTGAAGGCTCAAACGTGAACGCTCCCACTTCCGCGTGCAGAGGATCAGCCCTTAAATGACTCTTAAAATGTCTTAAACTCTTCAGCCACCCATTGGTAGCCGCTGTGATTCTGATCAACCCTACTCGTATAAGGAAGAGTCGAAGGAGTGCACAGCCATTTTGAACAGTGAACACAACAGCACGTGTCACAGCCGATGCAGGTGTACTTCAAGCAGCATGGCCCGCAGCCTTTGGCCTCTTTGAGGCGAAGCTCTGCAAACAGAACGCTTCATGTGAGGCCTCTCGGCCGTGTGCCGAAGAGGCCAAACAAGGCACGGGTCAGAGATGTCATTTTTATGCTTGTGCAGCTTGTGCAGCGTTTCGACTGTCCCATCCTGCCGCATCTTGGTTTGAGCTCGAGGCCGCGGAGGAGGGCGGGGGGAAGAATCATTCCTGGGATGCCTGGGTTGCTGGACTGGCTGTCTTGGTGACTGCCACAAGCGATCCGCAGAATGCTGCATACTGCGTTTCCTACTTTGACGCGCACCTCGCCGTCAGCAAGTTCCTTGGCTTGCTTTTCATGGCGATGTTTTTGTTGGATGCGTCCTTGAAGCCCTTGAGATATGCTTGAGATGCCTTGCAGGCATGAGTCGGACAATCAGGGTTTCACGGAGGCAGCGCTCTTGGGCAGCAGCGAGGCAAGGGATCCCCTGCGACGAAGTGCTCGCAGTGCCCTGGATGTGTACATCTTGTGCAGGCCAACAATGCATTCGTGAGACTACTCCAGCTGGCTCGAAACCTCATGCAATCTTTCGGCGACGCCGGCCTCAAGGTACCACCCGGTCTGAGCTCACCCTTGGTCTGTCCTTGGAATTTTGCAGATGTTTGCAGATTTTTGCAGGCGGCACGGCACTTCCTTGATGCAAAGCTCCATACCAACTGCTGGGCTCGCGCCCGGAGGCCTGCACAACGGCCCCACCGGCAACCGGTTTCGCTTCATTTCCAAAAGGTACATGCTGCCCGTTGGTTCCTTCGTGTTGCGAGCATCATGTCGCGCAGGGTAGTCGGAACTCAGATCGCGTGTTTGGTGGTGGATGTAGGCTTGCAGAGGACTCCGTAAGTGCCAGGCCACTGCAAGTGGCACTGCGCCAGCAACACATGCTGTGGCCTCTAGATGTTCACCAGCTCACATGCATCCCGATACCGAACTACTTGCCTTTTCAATGTTGGATTTACATCAAGGGAGAGCTTCGCATTTCTTAAACGGATTCTGTGCAGATATTGTAACGAGAGAGCTCGGAAGAGGGCTCTGAGTTTCAATGTATTGATTTGCGTGTCTTGATTTGTGTGTTGGGCACAGGCGGCTTCAGGAGGGCGGCTCTGCTTTGCCAGTTTCGCGCCTGAGTGAGATGTTGCTCGAGCGCAATGATGGCAAGCCGGAGTTTTTGTATGTTTTAAT
>CAJNDS010002568.1:0-70000 GCA_905221605.1 Symbiodinium natans
AAAGCCCTAAAACCCAACCCTCGCCTGAGGCCTTGAGCCCTGAAGCCCACAAACCCTAACCCCTCTGCCGGTTCTCCCACGACAGAGTGTCAGAGCTGGCTGAGTTTTTGTCGTTTTTGTTCGCGCGAGCTGTGATTTGAACACGCAGGCTCGAATTTCAAGCTGTAGACATCGCTAGCCTTGTGCTAGACTTCTATCATACATTTCTAAACATTGAACGTGTCTCTTTTGGACGACTCATTCACCAAGTCTTGAAATTTGTCTCGGACCACGCTGCTGATCCAATGCACCATGGCACTTCTCACGTGTTCATTCACACGCTCGTAGCCGACGCTTCGTTCGATCGTCGCCTTGACCTTCACCTCATCTCGCGGGTCGAAGGCTTCGGATTCGGCAACGTCAACTTCGCAAAGGGATTGGGTCACTTCGGCGATGCCGGCATCTCCAAGCGACAGCTTCTGCGACAGAGACTGCGTGGCCTCGTAAGGCATCACAAACGTCACCTCCATCTGCATGGTGCAGGCGACATACTGCTCGTAGATCGTCCAAACTCTTCGTAAATATGTGGGCTGGTGCCATGTGTCCAGGATGGCCACCACTTTGCTACTGCGACGCAGGTTTTCCTCAAAAACCTCCTCCAAGTTGTCGCTGCCCGCAGGAGTTCCATCCACTATCAAGCGAAATTGATTGTTCACGAAGAAGCCTCAACTGCTGCAAGCGTGGCTGTGTATCAAGTTAAGATTCTTCTCTTTCGGCGCTGGGCACAGAATGTGCTAGGCTTGTCAATACCGAGTGACACATATAGAAAAAGACATCGCGCGGTGGGGCCTGGACCTTCCACATCTGCAAGGCACTTCGCCTTAGCATGTGAACCCCTTGGCTTGGCAAATGGAGCACATTGAAACGGTGTAGAGGCAAAGATCTGGAACACCCAAATCAACAAATGTCCTGGCGTATCACAGTGGATTCTTACATGCTTGGTCACTGATGGCACTGGATGCTGCAATAGTGTCCTCGTCAAATAAGCTGGAGTCTTGAATAAGCAGTTTGCGCATGCTTGTACGTACAGCAGCTCAGTCATGAGAGTCTGCTCACAAACTCAAAAAGCAGGGCCAGCTGTCAGCAAAGATCATGTCTCGATCCCCCAAAAGCAACAGCCCACCCACCCACGCCCCGCACATGCACTAACGAAAGCAAACAAAAAGCAAAAACACATCGCCAACACAATCACAAAAAACCTCGAAATCCCTGTGGCCGAGTCGCAACTGCCACAGTGAATACTGCCAACTCCAAGACAGAAAGTGGTTCTGCTTCTGTCGATGCTGCGGGGGAAGCATGTCCACCAGGGCGCAGCCCAACTTGCCATCCCTTGGGCAGCGGACGTCCTGGCCGTTTAGGGTTTAGGGTTTAGGGTTTAGGGTTTAGGGTTTAGGGTTTAGGGTTTAGGGTTTAGGGTTTAGGGTCCTGGCCGAGCTTGTGGTCCCTGCACCAGAAAAGGTCCTTCAACTCGAGGAAGGTTGGATCCACTTCTCGCGACTTCTCCTGCGCCAGCTGCACGAACTCTTGGAGCAGGTAGGCCAGGCTGACACCTGCGTGCTGACTGTGGCGAGCGCGTATCTCCTTGGCCTCTTGTTCAACGTCATTTGGGCTCCATCCGAGGCTGCCAAGCTGAACAGAAAACTCTTGGACCGTGTCCTCCTGGCTTGATGCTTGGGGAAGCACCCTAAACCCTAAACCCTAAACCCTAAACCCTAAACCCAAAAAATAAAAATGATTTCCAAGCATCGGAAACACCAAAGATGACATGCGACTAACATGGCAGGGCTTTCAACAGGAAGGGCCACCATGACAACGGCTGAAGTACCGCAGGGTTTAGGGTTTAGGGTTTAGGGTTTAGGGTTTAGGGTTTAGGGTTTAGGGTTTAGGGTTTAGGGTTCAGGGTTTAAGGTTTTTAAAACCCATTGCCCAACCAGGGGAGGGTGACCGCTGGCCTGTTCATCCCAGAGGGCTTCGTCCATGTGCTGCAGCAGCTTTTGCATCCGATCCCCACGCTTTTGGTTCTCGAAGAGCTTCTTTTTCTTGTGTCTCCGATGTAGAACCCAAAGCAAAGTCCCCAGGACCAGCAAACCCGCGGCCGCTAAAGGCAACTGGAACGAAGGAAAGTAGAACCACCTGCCTTAGCCATATGGCCGCTCTAAACCCTAAACCCTAAACCCAAAACCCCAAAACCTAAACGCTCTCTTGGGCCTGAAAAAACTCAAACTTGGCAAAGGCCGTTTAGACACTCCAATGGAGGTTCGTAACCCCATTAACCCTAAACCCTAAACCCTCAACCCTAAACCCTAAGCCCGAAACCTTAAACCCTAACCTTTTAAACCCTAAACAATAAACCACAAACATTCTTGACGCGCACGTGCGTGGGCGCGCGTGCCCGCGTAGTAGAGGCCTTGGAGCTCGGGCCTAAGAAGCTTGGAGATGCCTGAAACGCTTAGAGGCCCTGCTGGCTGGAGCCCCTTCAGGGTCGGGAGGTCCTTGCGCTGTGGGTTTAGGGTTTTGGGTTTTGGGTTTAGGGTTTGGGGTTTGGGGGTTGGGGTTCAGGGTTCAGGGTTCAGGGTTTAGGGTGCAGGGTTCAGGGTTTAGGGTTTAGGTCCGACTGTTCCGAAGAAAGCGGCCCCGCGAAGCGGTCACATGCAACTTCAACAAATCTCAAAGGTTTTGGTGAGGCACAGGTGTTGTCCTGCAAGAAGAACGGAAAGTTGCAAGCCTTGCAGGTACCCGCTTCCTTACTGGCCCAAACCCAAGGAAACAAAAGTTGAAACTTTCAGAATAAACTACCTTACTATTGGAAGCCCAAAAGTTGAAAAGTTGGGTTTTGAGCCAGTAAGATTCTGAGTACTCTCTTGGAGGGCATCTTTGGCATTTGCTTCGATTGGCATTGGGCACCTGTCCTGGGGCACAGAGGTTGCATCTCTCGTCCCCAGCTTTGGCATAGCGACCTGCGCCACACATCTGACAAGTTTCGTCTCGAGGTTCGGTGCCATCGGGACACGAGATGCAAGCCAGATCTCCAGTGGGGCCAGCCTTTGGTATCGAAGCCGGGTCTGAGCACTTGCAGCAACTTGCTTCCGTCACCGGTGATGCCAACGATGCACCTTGCATCCGCCGTGTCGTGCCATCGCGGCAAGAGAATGTCTGGCAGGACGGCTTCAGATATGCCAGGCTCCGAACAGCGTCATGCTTCTGGGATCTTCCAGGCATCTTACTATGCAGCGAGCAGCGGCCAGAATCTTCAAGCAAGAAGGCCGAACAATTCTCAGACGCCGTGCACATTGATACACAATCTGGGAACCCGGAAGCTGAGAAAAAGGCCCCTTCCGCTATCCAGCCGTCCTTTCCCAGATCTATGAAACCCGAGTTCAGAGGAGAGCATTTCTCATGCACGCATGCGAGACTTGGGTCGAGGCAAGGACAGGCAGCACAGGCTTCGAAAGCAAAAGACCAAGCTTGGAAATCCAGCTCGATCGGGCACCCCAGTGCCTGTGAAGTGCGACCTTGCACACACTTCGTCATGCCAGAACCATCCCAAGGCCTCGTCATGTGGTTCCAGTTCTGCAATCCTGAAAGGTTCCAGCTGGACAAAGGTCGGTTGAATCTCATGGCAGCAGCAAACATACTGTCCATGTCCTTGACAGACGACGTGTCCCAAAAGCCAAGACCATGATCAAACGAGCTTGCTCCCATGAACATCTTGTGCATATTTGTGACGACTGACACGTTCCAGGAGCCAATGGGCATGTTGAAAGACTGGGCCCCGTAGAACATGTAGCTCATGTCCTGTACTGCGGATGTATCCCATGACCCAATGTCTTGATTGAACTCCTCCGCATTGTAGAACATGGCCTTCATATCTTTGACGCCTGACACATTCCAAGAGCCAATGGGCTTGTTAAACGACCTGGCTCCGAAGAACATGTGTCTCATGTTCCCCGCTGCAGATGTATCCCATGACCCAATGTCTTGATTGAACTCCTCAGCAATGTAGAACATGGACTTCATATCTTTGACGCCGGACACGTTCCAAGAGCCAATGCGCGTGTTAAACGACCTGGCCCCGAAGAACATGCGACTCATGTTCCCCGCTGCGGATGTATCCCATGACCCAATGTCTTGATTGAACGCCTCAGCATTGTAGAACATGGACTTCATATCCTTGACGCCGGACACGTTCCAGGAGCCAATGGGCATGTTGAAAGACTGGGACCCGTAGAACATGTAACTCATATCCCGCACTGCCGATGTATCCCATGACCCAATGTCTTGATTGAACTCCTCAGCATTGCAGAACATGGCCTTCATATCTTTGACGCCAGACACGTTCCAGGAGCCAATGGGCATGTTGAAAGAATGGGACCCGTAGAACATGTAACTCATATTCCGCACTGCCGATGTATCCCATGCCCTAATGTCTCGATTGAACACCGCCGCGTTGTAGAACATGGACTTCATATCATTGACGCCGGACACGTTCCAGGAGCCAATGGGCCTGTTGAATGAACTGGCCCCGAGGAACATGAAACTCATGTTCCGCACTGCCGATGTATCCCATGAACCAATGTCTTGATTGAACTCCGCAGCGTTGTAGAACATGGCCTTCATATCTTTGACACCGGACACGTTCCAGGAGCCAATGGGCATGTTGAAAGACTGGGACCCGTAGAACATACAACTCATGTCCCGCACTGCCGATGTGTCCCATGACCCAATGTCTTGATTGAACTCCGCAGCGTTGTAAAACATGTGCTCCATATCTTTGACGCCGGACACGTTCCAGGAGCCAATGGGCAGTTTGAAAGAATGGGACCCGTAGAACATGTAGCTCATATCCCGCACTGCCGATGTATCCCATGACCCAAGGTCTTGATTGAACTCCGCAGCGTTGTAAAACATGGACTTCATATCTTTGACGCAAGACACGTTCCAGGAGCCAATGGGCTTGTTAAACGACTTGGCTCCGAAGAACATGTGTCTCATGTCCTGGGCTGCAGATGTATCCCAGGACCCAATGTCTTGATTGAACTCCTCAGCAATGTAGAACATGGACTTCATATCATTGACGCCGGACACGTTCCAGGAGCCAATGGGCCTGTTGAATGAACTGGCCCCGAGGAACATGAAACTCATGTTCCGCACTGCCGATGTATCCCATGAACCAATGTCTTGATTGAACTCCGCAGCGTTGTAGAACATGGCCTTCATATCTTTGACACCGGACACGTTCCAGGAGCCAATGGGCATGTTGAAAGACTGGGACCCGTAGAACATACAACTCATGTCCCGCACTGCCGATGTGTCCCATGACCCAATGTCTTGATTGAACTCCGCAGCGTTGTAAAACATGTGCTCCATATCTTTGACGCCGGACACGTTCCAGGAGCCAATGGGCAGTTTGAAAGAATGGGACCCGTAGAACATGTAGCTCATATCCCGCACTGCCGATGTATCCCATGACCCAAGGTCTTGATTGAACTCCGCAGCGTTGTAAAACATGGACTTCATATCTTTGACGCAAGACACGTTCCAGGAGCCAATGGGCCTGTTAAACGACTTGGCTCCGAAGAACATGTGTCTCATGTCCTGGGCTGCAGATGTATCCCAGGACCCAATGTCTTGATTGAAGTCCGCAGCGTGGTAGAACATGGACTTCATATCTTTGACGCAGGACACGTTCCAGGAGCCAATGGGCGTGTTGAAAGAATGGGACCCGTAGAACATGTAGCTCATATCGCGCACTGCCGATGTATCCCATGACCCAACGTCTTGATTGAACTCCGCAGCGTTGTAGAACATGGACTGCGTATCTTTGACGCCGGACACGTTCCAGGAGCCAATGGGCTGGTCAAACGACGTGGCTCCGCAGAACATGTGTGTCATGTTCCCCGCTGCGGATGTATCCCATGACCCAATGTCTTGATTGAAGTCCGCAGCGTGGTAGAACATGTACTCCATATCTTTGGCGTTGGACACGTTCCAAGAGCCAATGGGCTCGTTAAACGACGTGGCTCCGAAGAACATGTAGCTCATATCCCGCACTGCTGATGTATCCCATGACCCAAGGTCTTGATTGAACTCCGCAGCGTTGTAAAACATGGACTTCATATCTTTGACGCAAGACACGTTCCAGGAGCCAATGGGCCTGTTAAACGACTTGGCTCCGAAGAACATGTGTCTCATGTCCTGGGCTGCAGATGTATCCCAGGACCCAATGTCTTGATTGAAGTCCGCAGCGTGGTAGAACATGGACTTCATATCTTTGACGCAGGACACGTTCCAGGAGCCAATGGGCGTGTTGAAAGAATGGGACCCGTAGAACATGTAGCTCATATCGCGCACTGCCGATGTATCCCATGACCCAACGTCTTGATTGAACTCCGCAGCGTTGTAGAACATGGACTGCGTATCTTTGACGCCGGACACGTTCCAGGAGCCAATGGGCTGGTCAAACGACGTGGCTCCGCAGAACATGTGTGTCATGTTCCCCGCTGCGGATGTATCCCATGACCCAATGTCTTGATTGAAGTCCGCAGCGTGGTAGAACATGTACTCCATGTCTTTGACGTTGGACACGTTCCAAGAGCCAATGGGCTCGTTAAACGACGTGGCTCCGAAGAACATGTAACTCATGTCCTGTACTGCGGATGTGTCCCATGACCCTATGTCTTGGTTGAACTCCGCATCGTTGTAGAACATGGACTTCATGTATTTGACGCCGGAAACATTCCAAGAGCCAATGGGTTTGTTAAACGACTTGGCTCCGAAGAACATGTGTCTCATGTCCTGTGCTGCAGATGTATCCCAGGACCCAATGTCTTGATTGAACTCCGCAGCGTTGTAGAACATGGCCTTCATATCTTGGACAGCAGACACGTTCCAAGAGCCGATGGGCCTGTTGAACGACCTGGCCCCGTAGAACATGAAGCTCATGTCTTTGACGCTGGAAGTATCCCAGGCACTGATGTCTTCATTGAAGTCCAGGTCTCGAAGCAGAGCGCTCATGTTGGTGATGGCTGAGACGTTCCATTGCTCCGGGCTGCCATACCGCAAGCTCAGCTGAAGCTTGGCATCTGCGTCGTTCCAGCGCACAAGAGCATCCCTCAGCTCTTCTCGAGTGGTGAACGAGTGAGACGTGGTTGCCGTGCTCTGCTGGACTGAGAAGTGGCAGAAGCATAACAGCCCCCATGGAAAGCGCATCCCAAACGGAATAGTATACAATGGTGTACTCAAATATAGCATGGTTTTTTTTCTATACCCAAAGGGTACCTCTATAGTATATACTTGGGCCTTAAAGGGATTCCTATATAGTAGCTTTAGGGCCCAAGTATATACTATACAGGTACATGGATCCTTTGGGATAGTGTAGCATGCCATCTAAATGTCAAGGCACCAGCTTGGAAGGACCCAAATGGCTGAAGAGCGAGGGGGTTTAGGGTTTAGGGTTTAGGGTTTAGGGTTTAGGGTTTAGGGTTTAGGGTTTAGGGTTTAGGGTTTAGGGTTTAGGGTTTGGCGTGACCGGCGTGCATGCTTTTTTCTATGTAGTATTATTTGTTCAGGGACCCTAAGACCCAAAACAGAGTTAAAGCATCCTTGCACTATAGTCGACAGTGTGAGATTCGGATGACAAACGCTAGGGCTGCCATGGGCCCGACAGCAAGCCCTGAACCTAAACTAAAGTCTAAACAGTCTGAAGCCCTCAACCCGTTACAAACCCTTAGAACCTTCAAAGCCCTCAAAGCTAAAACCCTTAAACCTCCATCAAGTTGCAGATTGCAGCTGCCTCTTTTTTCTCAAAAAGCTTGAGGTCGCCACTTCCTCCGAGGAGAATCGAAGCTGCCCGGGTGAGGGGTGAGACACGCCGAAGCCACGGAGCAGAGTTTAGGCTTTACAGGGATTGTGGGGCGATTTAAGGGTCTTGTTTTTTTTTCCTTTCCTGCGCAGGGGGGGGGGGGAGCGTTTGCTAGGGGGAAGGGATTAGGCTTTAGAGGGGTTGTGGGGGGGTTTGAGGACAACACCTCAGGAGATGGCTGGGGTCGGTTGAGGCCCTGCTGAACACAACCTAGACCCCGCAAGCAGAGTTGAAGGTGTAGTCTAGGGTTTCGGCTCTCACGCAGACGCAGGCAAGGCTCCGGTAGTCTAGGGTTTGGGGCTCATAGGTTTAGGGTAGGAGGGAGTCCTTGATGCTTTCAGGAGCTGGGCCCTAACCCATCATGAACCCAAACCCCGTATGTAACAAGTCTTCTAAGTCCGTCAAGGCCCTCAGTATAGTGCCTGACCTGCCTTATACGAACTGCATGGTGCTTGCAGATGATACTGGCTTCTACATGAACCCCCCCCCACCCTCTACTCGGACTCTAGGGCAACTCTGAAGCCGCCACTTGCCTAAAAGCAGCTCAGGCGAAGCTGGTCGAGGGGGGGCCGTCAGTGTGCTCCTGCAACTTGCGGCCTTCGCAGGACTTCAACTTGCTGAGAGGTCTGAGGCTGAGAATAAACCTTCAACCCAAAAGTCTAAAGCTTTTCAATCTGAATCCGGTGTTTACGTAACCTGAAGCACCTCAACCGGCTAAACCAAATCGGTTCCTGTCCTTGGGATGGCTTGGCAGTGTGCTGAGTTGGGGCCCGGGAGCTCAGGGTACGGGACGGGGGGCAGAAACTGCATTGCACCAAGACCTTCTGAGGCCATCGCAAGGCTTTGTTTGTTTCGACCGAACACTCAGATGACATTGTCCACTAACTTATTGTTCGCTTGCAGAGAGAACGCCCCAAAGAGCATTCCATCGTTCAACCACCAGCCCCACAATTTGACTGCGGTTCGAACTCGGCCTCTCAGAATACGGGCCATTTTTTATGTAACTTACCGTAACTGACCCTGTCTCTTAAACCTGAACCCGAACCGTGCATGCCTTTGGCTCCGCCTCTCAAAAAGGGGTTAGGGTTTTTAGGGTAAGCTTGTGAAGTTTCTCAGGCTGGGCTTGCTGCTGCTGCTGCTGCTGCTGCTGCTGCTGCTGCTGCTGCTGCTGCTGCTGCTGCTGCTGCTGCTGCTGCTGCTGCTGCTGCTGCTGCTGCCGCCGCCACAAACAATCATTACTCTCTTGCGAACCCTAAACTCTGAACCCCCAAAACTGAATCGGAGAGCATTGGAGAACTAGGGTCGGGCTGCGGCTCAGGTCTTATTTGTCACTGTGTAGAGTTGAGGGGGGCTTGAGGCTTTAAAGGTTACGGTTTAGGGATGAAAGTTTCGTGCCAAACTGTTTGAGGGTTCGAGGCTTCGGATAGAGCGCTCACGCTTGCGGGCGACAGTTCTGGACGGTTAGATCCAAAACCCTCAACCTCTAAACCCTAAACCCTAAACCCTAAACCCTAAACCCTAAACCCTAAACCCTAAACCCTAAACCCTAAACCCGTGAATCCTGCAGCTCTGCCCTGAAACCCTGAAGCTCACAAGACCTGGAATGCTGGAGCTCTAGAGTCCTCGAGCCCCTAACGGCCCCTAACGGGATCTCCTACGAAAAAGCCCTTAACCCTCAAACCCCTCACATCTCCAAACCCATGAAGCCCGAGAAAAGCCTTCTCCCTTAAACCCTAAGCCCTAAGCCCTCAACCCTAAACCCTAAACCCTAAACCCTAACCCCCTAAATCCCTAAACCCCTAAACCCCTAAACCCCCCAGAACATCGGCCCATGGCTCCTCCAGCCGTCGCAGAAAACAGCGGCCTGGAGCCAGAGACTCGCTGAGCTTCTCTGGGGGAAATGCTCAGGGGTTTAGGGTTTAGGGTTTAGGGTTTAGGGTTTAGGGTTTAGGGAGGGTTCGTGCAGGCCGGGGATGTTTTGGGCTTCAGGTGTCCAGGTGTTGCAGTCAAGTTCCAGTAGCCTGGTCTGGGAAGCTTTGGGCTTTGGAGCCTAGGGTGTTGAGAAGTTTTGTGTTTTGCGAATTGGGAGTTTACGAAAATAAGGGATCCAAATATAGACCCCCAAATAGTAGGATCCCCTTTTCATAAGGACCCCAATAAGGTACCCCTGTTCTCGTAAACCCCCAATTGGTGTTTAGGGTTTACAGCCCTCGAATTCAGGGTCGAGGGCTTTGCCTGGATCCCCCGAAACTTCACCTCGTTCAGGGATCCCACAAAACCCCTTTGCTGCCCCCTTATAAGCCCAAACTAAACCTTCAAAGCCCAGCAATGAAAAAACAGATTCAAGAGACAAAGATAGCAGTGCAGCCAAGCTGCATCGATGTCATCTGCATCCCGCATTTGCGGCTTAGGTTTCTCTGGCAAAGCAGGCAGTGGGCCCGAGGGGGGGGGCCGCGCAATCTCAGCGTCGTACACGCGTGCTGGAATTCATGGTATAACTCATAGTCAAGATGCTTTGGTCAGTGAGGGTCTTAGGGTTTGGCCGCATATAAGGTGTGCTTGACGACCCCAGTCCCTGAAGAGCTCTTATACACATGCCTGAAGTCAAGAAGACGATATCACCCCTATACAAGTCATTTGCTCATTGCCCAGCCCGAGACTTTTAGGCCAAACCCTAAACCCTAAGCCTAAACTCCTAAACCTTAAACCCTGTATATTTGCACACTATGGACTTTTGGACTTTTTCGTCCCTCTCGATGCCAAACCCTACTTTTTGGTCATTCCGGACCCAAACCCCATGGAGCGCACCCAACAGACAAAAACCTGTAGCGGCCTACCTGTAGCGGCCTACATTTTCTGGGTCCCGACAAGGGACGGTCTCGGGACCCACAAAACTTGGCCATTCGGAGGCACACCGAACATCGAAGCTTTGAAGCACTGTCCCCCGTAAGTTTTTGTCAGTTAATGAGCTGCCCGAACTTGGAATCGCAAGCACTGTCCCCTTGAGAGAGTTGTCATAAATTGAGCTTCCCAAAATCGCAATTCGCAAGCACTGTCCCCCTAAGCTTTTGTCGGTGCTTTGCTGAAGGAATAGTGAGCAACTGGAGCGTTAAGGGTTAATCATTTTCTTAATGTTCTGAGATTCTTTGGGCGGGTGGGTTTGTCTCTGCACCGCTCGGCTAGAAAATGCTCGATCCGGAGCTGCTGAACCCTAATTAAGCCTAAGCCCTAAACCCTAAACCCTAGACCCTAAACAATAGAGACATGGCCCAGTTGGGTGTTTTCTGGTTACCGCGGACGAAGGGTCTTTGCTGCACACGAGAAGGGTCGGTGTTCAGGGTAGGGGGAGTTGAGGGTTTATGGGGTTTAGGGTTTATACGGTTTAGGGTTTAGGGTTTGTAGGGTTTCGGTTTTCGGGTTTGCAGGGTTTGCAGGGTTTGCAGGGTTTGTAGGGTTTGTAGGGTTTGTAGGGGTTTAGGGTTTAGGGTTCAAGGTTAGGGTTTGTAGGGTGTAGGGTTTAGGGCCTAGGGTTTAGGGTTAGACGCTTCAAGGCTGTATGTCGGGCTTGTGAGGGCTCATGAGTGTAAGGGCAACAGCAACATCAGCCAAGGGGTCAGGGTGTCGACGCTCACACTCGCACGCGCGACAGCTTCGTTGCTTTGGGGGGGCGTTCCTAGACTCGACATCCTTGGGTCCTCGACTCTACCCTTCAACCTCGAAGCCCTGGAAGCCCTCAGCCCTCAGCCCTTCAAGCCTCAGAATCCCGCTTGAGACCCCAAAGCATAAAACCCTGTAGAATCCTGGAATCCCAGAGCCCTTTCCACGTTAAGCCCCAAGCCTCGAAAAGCACCAAGCCCCCAGTACAAAGCAAGTCCAAAGACCCTTAGAACAGCAACAACCCCTGACACCCCTGAAGGCCTAAACTCTCTGCCGGTTCTCCCACGACAGAGCGTCAGAGCGGGCTCTTTGCCGTGATTCTTGTGCTAGCTGCGATTTGAATATACGGGCTCTCGAATTAAAGCGGTGTAGACATCCGCTAGACTTGTGCTAGACTTCTAAACCCTTTCTTCTACACATAAAGCGTCTCTTTTGGACGACTCATTCACCAAGTCTTGAAATTTGTCTCGGACCACGCTGCTGATCCAATGCACCATGGCACATCTCACGTGTTCATTCACACGGTCGTAGCCGACGCTTCGTTCGATCGTCTTCTTGACCTTCACCTCATCTCGCGGGTCGTAGGCTTCGGCTTCGGCAACGTCAACCTCGCAAAGGGATTGGGTCACTTCGGCGATGCCGGCATCCCCAAGCGACAGCTTCTGCGACAGAGACCTCGTGGCCTCGTAAGGCATCACAAACGTCACCTCCATCTGCATGGTGCAGGCGACATACTGCTCGTAGATCGTCCAAACTCTTCGTAAGTACGTGGGCTGGTGCCATGTGTCCAGGATGGCCACCACTTTGCCACTGCGCCGCAGGTTTTCCTCGAAGACCTCCTCCAAGTTGTCGCTGCCCGCAGGACTTCCATCCACTATCAAGCGAAACTGATTGTTCACGAAGAAGCCTCCGGCAACTGCTCCAACCCAAACGTGTCGGTTTAGTAAGCTTAGCACCTAGCTAGTGACACAATCAAGGAAAATTTCCGGGTTGATAATAAGCAGTAGTTATGACTTAGTTTCGGCACAGGGAAAGTGCTAGGCTGCCTTCCAAGGCCGAGAGACACATATAGAAAAAGACATCACTCGGCGGAGCCTGCACCTTCCACATCTGCAACGCGCTTCGCCTTAGCATGTCAAAGCTGTCCCAGATGGAAACGGAGTAGGGTCAGAGATCTAGCATGCAAATGTCCCGGTGTTTTCCTGGATTTCCTGTGATTCAAAGCAAAGCAAACCGGATTCTACATACTTGGTTGTTGTCACGGAGTCAGTTCTGCTTTTGTGTCCTCGTCAGATAATCGATACGCTGTCCCAAATGAGGGGGTCTTGAAAAAAGAGTTTGCATATGTTTGCACGTAGTGCCGCCACTGCCAGCCATTGGCAAGATCTTGATGGGGGCCTACTGGGAGCCTGGCAAAAGACGAGAACATCATACCAGCTGCCGTTCGCAACGATCCTGCGGCCAAGACACAGCTGCCACAGCGAGTACTGCCAACTCCAGGACATGAAGTGGTTCTGCTTCTGTCGATGCTGCGTGGGAAGCATGTCCACCAGGGCGCAGCCCAACTTGCCATCCCTTGGGCAGCGGACGTCTTGGCCGAGCTTGTGGTCCCTGCACCAGAAAACGTCTTTCAACTCGAGGAAGGTTGGATCCACTTCTCGCGACTTCTCCTGCGCCAGCTCAACGAAATCTTGAAGCAAGTAGACCAGGCTGACGCCTGCGTGCTGACTGTGGCGAGCGCGTACCTCCTTGGCCGCTTGTCCAACGTCATCTGCGGTCCATCCGACACTGACGAGCTGCCCACAAAACTCTTGCACCGTGTCCTCCTGGCGTGATGCTTGTGGGGAGGCGGTCTCGCTTAAGCAGGAAGGCCGCCATGACAACGGCTTATAGTAGGGTTTGGGGTTTTAGGGTTTAGGGTTGTTTGGGGTTTAGTAGGGTTCAGGCTTAGGGTTACGACTGGCCAGGAAGTCTACTTGCTACAGGCTCCACACATTAGATGCTGAATTTCGCTCTGCGCCGGTTGAAATCTATAGTCTATCGCTGGCCTGTTCATCCCAAAGGGCTTCGTCCATCTGCTGCAAGATCCGATCCGCACGCTTCTGGTTCTCAAGGAGCTGCTGCTTCTTGTGTCTCCGACGCAGAACCCAAAGCAAAGCCCACAGGACCAGCAAAGCCGCAGCCGCCAAAGGCAAGTGGAACCACTTGCCTTAGCACTCTGGCCGCTCTCTCTTGGGGCCCGGAAAAACATTCAAAACAAAAAGCCCTAAACCCTAAACCCTAAACCCTACACCCTAAACCCTAAACCCTAAACCCTAAACCGCTCTCTTGGCGGCCTGGAAGAACACTGAAAACAGGCCATGAGGGGTTTAGGCCTTGGAAGGGAAGCTCGCCACCCCAACTCTCAACGAGTCCGACCCTAAACCCGAAACCCTAAACCCTGTGGACCCTAAACTCTGAGCTCTATAGACCCTAAACCCGAAACCCCTAAACCCTAAACCCGAACAAAGGCACAGGCCTGGGATTGCCTTCCGAGTCGGATCATCTTTCTGTTTAGGGTTTAGGGTTTAGGGTTTAGGGTTTAGGGTTTAGGGTTTAGGGTTTAGGGTTTAGGGTTTAGGGTTCAGGGTTTAGGGTTTAGGGTTGACTGTATTGATGACCCGCTTGCTCTACATGCCCCTCTACAGAACAACCTAGCTTTGAACTAGGGTCTGGAGGTCCCGGTACTGCTTTGGGGGCTCTTGATGGGTACACTTGTTACTACAGGATCGACACCTCGGAAAAATGCGACGATGCTGGTGAGGTGCACGTGTCGTCCTGCAAAAGGAAGGGAAAATTGCACACCTTACAGGCACCCGATTCTGAATATTCTCCGGGAGGGCATCTTTCGCATTTGCTGCGGTTGGCATTGGGCACCTGTCCTGCTGCACAGAGCTGGCATTTCTCGTCCCCAGCTCTGGCATAGCGACCTGCACCACACGCCTGGCAAATCTCATGTCGAGGTGCCGTGCCAGCAGGACACGAGAGGCAAGCCAAATCTCCAGTGTGGCCAGACTTTGGTACCTTAGCAGGATCTGAGCACTTGCAGCAGCTTGCTTCAGTCACCGGCGATGCCTGTGACGCACCTTGCAACCGCTGTGTCGTACCAGCGCGGCAAGAGAAGGTCTGGCAGGACGGCTTCAGATATGCCAGGCTCCGAAAAGGGTCATTCGTCTGGGATCTTCCAGGCATCTTACTAGACAGCAAGCAGCGGCCAGAGTCTTCTAGCAAGAAGGCCGAACAATTCTCAGACTCCTTGCACGTTGATGCGCAAGCTCGGAACCCTGAAACCGTGCCAAACGCCCCTTCCGCTATCCAGCTGTCTCTTCCCAGGTCTATGTAACCCGAGTTCAAAGGAGAGCATTTCCCATGCACACATGCGAGAGTTGGGTCGCGACAAGGGCAGGCAGGACAGGCCTGGAATGAAAATTGCCAAGCTTGGAAATCCAGCTCGATCGGGCACCCCAGCGCCTGTGAAGTGCGACTTTGCACACACTCCGTCATGCCAGAACCATCCCAAGGCCTTGGCCGGTTCATGTTGAGCTGAAGTCCTGAAAAGTTCCAGCTGGACAAGGCTTGGTTGAATGCCCCGGCAGCAGCGAACATACTGCCCATCTCCTTCACGGAAGACGTGTCCCACATTCCAAGGCTCTGATCAAAAGAACTCGCGCCCGCGAACATGGCGTTCATAACTGTCACACTGGACACGTTCCAAGAGCCAATGGGCATGTTGAAAGCACTGGCTCCGTAAAACATTGTACTCATGTTCGACACCTCCGATGTATCCCATGACCCAATGTCCCGATTGAACTCCACAGCGTTGTCGAACATGGCGAACGTATTTGTGACAAAGGACACGTCCCAGGAGCCAATCTCCACGTTAAACGACCTGGCTTGGTAGAACATGAAACTCATGTCCCGCACTGACGATGTATCCCATGAGCCGATGGGCCTGTTGAAGGACTTGGCTCCGTAGAACATGTAACTCATGTCCTGTACTGCCGATGTATCCCATGACCCAATGTCTTGATTGAACTCCACAGCGTTGCCGAACATGGCTTTCATACGCATGACACCTGACACGTTCCAGGAGCCAATGGGCATGTTGAAAGACTTGGCCCCGAAGAAAATGTAACTCATGTCCTGAACTGCCGATGCCTCCCATGACCCAATGTCTTGATTGAACTCCGCAGCGTTGAGGAACATGGCTTTCATACGCTTGACGCCTGACACGTTCCAGGAGCCAATGGGCATGTTGAAGGACTTGGCTCCATAGAACATGAAACTCATATCCCACACTGCCGATGTATCCCATGACCCAATGTCTTGATTGAACTCTGCAGCGTTGAAGAACATGGCTTTCATACGCTTGACACCTGACACGTTCCAAGAGCCAGTGGGCATGTTGAAAGACCCGGAGCTGTAGAACATGTAACCCATGTCCTGTACTGCCGATGTATCCCATGACCCAATGTCTTGATTGAACTCCGTAGCGTTGTAGAACATGGCGTGCATACTTGTGACATCGGAAACGTTCCAAGAGCCAATGGGCATGTTGAAAGACTTGGCCCCGTGGAACATGTAAGTCATGTCCTGTACTGCCGATGTATCCCATGACCCTATGTCTTGATTGAACTCTGCAGCGTTGAAGAACATGGCGTGCATACTTGTGACATCGGAAACGTTCCAAGAGCCAATGGGCATGTTGAAAGACTTGGCCCCGCGGAACATGTAACTCATGTCCTGTACTGCCGATGTATCCCATGACCCTATGTCTTGATTGAACTCTGCAGCGTTGAAGAACATGGCCCTCATATCTTTGACACCGGAAACGTTCCAGGAGCCTATGGGCCCGTTGAAGGACCTAGCTCCTAAGAACATCAAGCTCATGTTTTTGACGCTGGAAGTGTCCCAGCCGCTGATGTCTTCATTGAAGTCCAGGTCTCGAAGCAGAGCGCTCATGTTGGTGATGGCTGAGACATTCCATTGCACCGGGCTGCCGTACCGCAAGCTCAGCTGAAGCTTGGCATCTGTGTCGTTCCAGCGTCGAAGAGCATCTCTCAGTTCTTCTCGAGTGGTGAACGAGTAAAACGTGGTTGCCGTGCTCTGCTGCACTGAGAAGTGGCCGAAGCATAAGAGCCCCCATGGAAAGCGCATCCCAACGGAAGTAATAGTCTACAATAGGGTCAACTAGTAGAGCATGGTTTGATAAAGTGTAGCATGGCATTCTGACTGTCAAGACGCAAACGTGAAGGACCCAAATGGCTGAAGAGCAACCCTTGCCGTATGAGGCTGCCTCATGGTGATGCCATAGTCCGGCACATGACAGTACACCATTTGCTGCATTTTTGCTACATGCACCTTACGATCGTATATGCAACTTTCAAAGGTCGCCCAGCCAAAGCAAACATGAAGAGGCGCTCGACCATTCCTGGCACACCCAAACTTGCGACCTGCGAGCCCAAGGTGCAAAGTTGTGTGACCGCCGCGCGTGTTATCTTTAAACAACATACACTATACGGGTGTTGGGGTTTTTAGTCTATAGGGTCTATAGGGTTTAGGGATTAGGGTTTAGGGTGTAAAGCATCGTGCGCTATAGAGTCGACAGGCTTGGTAGTTTTCTGTTCGTGGCGAAGTCGTCGTCGTCGCCGTCATCGTAAAAGCAGTCGTAGGCTGAAGATTTCCACGATGTGCACTTCTGATGCCCTAAACCCTAAACTCTAAACTCTAAACCCCAAACCCTAAACCCTGATGAATGGTAGGGAAAAGGGCTGCCACGAGGAGCACGAGCCTGCCAACAAGTTGGCGGGCCGAAGGCTCAGCGCCGTCCGTGCCCAACGATAAGGTTTTTCTTTTATGGCAGCCATGCGCACGCAAGCGCTCTGGCGTGTCTTTTGAACAAATGGGGGCAGCGCGTCGGCGCAGATTCCAGGAAAGACAGGAAGTTGGGGTCTTTAGCTAACAGGTGCTTTAAGGTCTAGGAAGTCTTGTCGATGATCTTCCGTCGAAATGGAGTTTAGCCTAATGTATTCTTGAAGGACTGGCAGTGCATATTCCGTGTTAAGGTCCAACCAGTATCTTTGCGGATGTCCCCTGTGTGAAGATTTAGTGAACTTGACTCTATCCTTAAATCCCGGGGAATAGACCACATGGTGAACCGGATCGTTGGGCGGTGTAGCCAGGGTATGTGCCAGTTGCTTCAACTGAGCAGCAGTGAGGATTTGAGAAGGGAGGGTTGGCTTACCAGCTAATACCCATACTCTTTGGTTGCAGATGTGAGAGTACGTAATACGAGTCTTTGATGCCTAACGCGTCGAAGATATTTATGATACCAAGCATCGATAGACTTGAGGTGTTTAATTTCGAGAGTGAGGGTGTCTAGTCCATACAGAAGGGTTGGGAGTATGGTTGCGTGAAAGATTTTAGTTTTAACCTTGATGTTGATTCTAGAGCGCCAAAAGTGCTGAAGTCTTATGTAAGAGGAGTGTGCTTTGGCTTAGCGTGCCTCTATGGCATGTTTGGTGGTCTGCTCCCAAGTTACTTGTGAACCTAAGTACTTGGTAGACGTAGTAATGGGAACCTGTGATCCATCCGCGAAGTATAGCGCCTGGGAGGCGTCGGCGGTGTACTCAAGAGAAACTGTCTTTTCCTTGTTTAGTATCATGCCGTAGAGGGTAGCTTCAACCTCTATAGCCTTAAGAATGTCATTCATTTGAGATTTGGTAACCGAGATAAGCAGTGTATCGTTTGCGAATTCTAGATCGTATACCGGTTTTCCCACTGACCAGGAATTAGTAGGGGTACCATGAATGCGTAAGCGCTGATATACAAAAAAAAAGAGGACCGTCATAACCATGATGAATAAATAGGGGCTAAGGGGACAGCCCTGTCTTATGCCCGTGTGCGGTGTAGCCTTGTGGAGGTCCCCGAATGGACCTTTGGTATAGAAAGATTGTTGGGTGTAGAGATCTCTGATTATGTCTACGTATTGGCGGTGTACTCCGAGGCGCTCCAAGGAAATGAGCATGGATTCGTGGTCAACCTTGTCGAACGCCATGCACCAGTCCAGAAAGAGACGCTGAAAGGGGGCGCCTGTCTTAAGGGAGAGATCCTGGAGCCTGCGTAGGATGAAAAGTGGCTGCTTGGTAGATTTGTTGGAACGAAAGCCGAACTGTGTGCTCCTTAGTTGATGGTCGTGCGTTTTAGCAGCAAAGCTGCGTAGATTTTATAGAACGTGTTGAGAAGGGATATGGGGCGGTAGCTGGCAGGGTCTGAATCCGAACCTTTGCCCTTATAAAAGCTAACCACCAGCGCCTCTTTCCATTCCTGGGGGACCGTGGCTGTAGATAAGCAATCGTTAAACATCTGCAAGAGTTGTTGTTCTCCTACGTAGTCTAAGAGAAGTACCAACTCATTTCGAATGCCGTCCGGGCCCGGGGCTTTAGCCTTACGTAATTGCTTCAGGACTACGGAAAGCTCAATGAGAGTGAAAGGCGTGGGCGGTGTAGCTTGTGTGGGGTACAACGGCGGAGAGTCTCTCAGAAGGGCCCTTTCTTCTTCAATGTTTGGTCTTCCGCTACCCGAAGAGCTCGAACTATACATTCCGGGGAGGTCTGTGTAGCGAATGGCAGGGAGGGTGCTTCCTCAATAGGCAGGTTGGTCGGGGTGAAATACCACCTTTGGTCCGATCGGCCCCCGACACGTAGGCCGTCTTGTTTTGCCTGCCCTGCAAGCGCGTCTGCCATGTCGTTAAATTCCTGACCTGAATGGCCCTTTATCCAGCGCCATTGTACCTTAGTTTTAGTTTGTAGGACGGCGTAAATGCGTTTGGCGTTGTAGACCAATGCTTTATGCCTATAGGGTCTAAACCATACCTTCGACCCATTTGCTGTCGAAACAAAACGTAATTTGGGGTGGTATGACTTCTAGCGCTAGTAGATACAGAGCAGCTTCCACCCAAGCAGAGAGTTCACCGGTGTTATTGCTACCTACTACCGCTCCTATGGAAAAGGGGGACGTGTTAGTAACAACGGGGCCTCTGGCGGAATGTGTGGGAACTTCGTTATATTAGAAACAAGTACGAATCCCCAACCAGCCGGCGTTGTACTCGAGCATCGGCCCCTGGAGCCCGATCCATCCGTATAAACTTCCAGGGGGTCTGATGGTGGTGGCGGTGTAGCCGGTGTAGCCGGGGTATCTTCCATGTTAAGCGCTTGCTTAAAAGACTGGTTGAATTGTTCACGATGTTGGCGTTGTACTCCAGAGGGGGAGGGCGTAGTTGCCTTTGTCTACGTGCTCCTAAGCGAACCTTAACTTCTAATAGGAGTAGAAAGTGGTCGCTAGGGAACCCTGTGCTCTGTATGGCTTTACACTTACGTACGGTGGGAAGCCACTTTCTAGGGACAATCAGTCTGTCTAGACTTTGAAATCTCACTGGGTCTACTTGCGGTGTAGCCAGCCTATGGGGAGGAAGGCTGTCTAAACCTAGGAATGCGCGGACCTCAGAAACTAGGGAAAGCTGGTCTGACGCAGGGAGAGGCATTGTAGAGAAGCGGTCCCATAGCTGTAGGAGTAAGGGGGTCTAGAGTGAACTGGTCCCAGTTCTCCGGTGGTGAAAATTTGTCCCTGTAAGTGACGTGCTTGAGTAGGTTGGACTGCTTGAAGGAAAGGCCTCTCCCGGGGCCTCCGCCGAGGCCCCCTGGGGTCATGCCATGGCCGCCATGGTTCCATGACGCCCACCGCCCACCCCGCCATTGCTCCGCCTCCATCCTGGCCGCCGCCGTGCTTCCATGGCCTCATGCCCCCAATGGCTCATGGCCCCATGGCCCCATCCATGGTCCCATGGCCCCATGCCCCTAGACCCTATCAGCTGACGTTAAAGCCGCTCTCTGCGTCATACACACTATCCGCAGTGCCTGCCACTCCGCCCACCCCCCATGGCTCCATCCCTGGCTCCCCCCCCCGTGGCCCCATGGGGTCATGGGCCATCGCCTATGGTTCCATGACGCCCACCGCCCACCCGCCATTGCTCCGCCCTATATGGCTCATGGCCATGACCCCATCGCATGGCCCCATGCCCCGGCCATATGGTCCCAAGGCCCCATGGCTCTACACCCTATCAGCTTACTCTTAAGGGCCCCAGTGCATGCCCGCCCGCTCCGCCCCCTCCGCCCTCCCCGCCCTCCCCGCCCGCTCTGCCCACCCCACCCGTGCCTCCATCCCTGGCCCCTCGCCGCCCTCCCCGCCCGCTCTGCCCACCCCACCCATGGCTCCATCCCTGGCCCCGGAAAAGAAATGCAAAAAGCAAGTAGGTGACACCATGCAACATCATAACCAGCGGTAAAGCTTAACAGCCCCCACTAGCATGCACATGCTCTCGCTGACAGCCAAATGCCTAACGATAAGGTCTAGGGTTTAGGGTTTAGGGTTTAGGGTTTAGGGTCTAGGGTCTAGGGTCTAGGGTTTAGGGTTTAGGGTTTAGGGTTTAGGGTTTTTTTGCCAGGGTTTAGGGTTTAGGGTTTAGGGTTTAGGGTTTAGGGTTTAGCGTATGGTAGACACTTAACCCTGACACCCCAACACCTACAAACCCTTAACCCTTAAAACAAAAACCCTGACGCCCCGACGGACTACCAAGCGAAGGAGTTGCAAGTTGGAGATTCCAGCAACCCTTTTCCTCTCCCAAACCTTGACGTCGCCACTTGCTCGGAAGGAGAATCGAAGCTGCGCGGGTGAGACGCGCCAAAGCCACGGATCAGAGTTTAGGCTTTATAGGGGTCGTGGGGCGATTTAGGGGCTTTGAGTTTAGGGAGGACAGCGCCTCAGATAACTTGCTTGGCTAAGGCCCTGCTGAACAGCCTATACCCCACAAGCAGAGTTGAAGATGCGGGTTACGGTCTTGGGTTTGGAAGATCACGGGTTTAGTCTAGGGTTCAAGTTTCTCGATTGTCTCGATTGCGGGGGGCGGGGGGGACTCCTTGATACGTTGCCGGGAGGTGAAACCCTAGCCTCTTCATTCTATAACACAGGCCCTAACCCCTCATAAGCCCAAATCCCGTATGCAACCCGCATACGCCCAATTTCGCATGTCCGTCACGGCTCTCAATATTGTGCATGACCTGTCGTATACGAACTGCAGGGTGCTTGAAGCGGATTCTAAAACCCCTACGGCACCTGGCCGAACCCTAAAGCCTAAAACCTAAACCGTAAACCCTAAACCCCAAACCCTAAACCCTCTATCTCTCTCTCTCAGGTACTCGAAGCGTCAGACCTGTTCAAACCCTAAACCCTTCAACCCTAAATCCTAAACCCTAAGACCCTAAAACCCTAAACCCAAAACCCTAAAGCAGCTCAGGCGAAGCCGGTCGAGGGGGGGCCCTCAGTGTACTCCTGCACCTTACGGCCGAAAGGCCGCAGCACAGGACTTCAATTGGCTCAGAGGTCCGAGAAAACTAGGGTTCAGAGTTTAGGGATGTTTAAGGCAGGGTTTAGGGTTTACTGAACCTTTCATCGTCGTCGTAGTAGCTGGAAAAGTGAAGAGTCGTGCGAATGCTACGTGGCTGCCAAAAGAAAAGTCTGAAGAGACTCCGACGGTGAAATCGCAGCGCAGGAACTGAATGGGCTCAGAGGTCCGAAGCTGAGCGTCAAACCTTACCACAAAGCTCTACACCTTTGATCTTCAAGAGGATCAGGCGAGTCCCAAAACTCCAAAGAGCAGCTCTGGCTCGCGCAGCCCTAAACTTTAAACCGCTGGAGCGGAGAAACCCTAGACCCTAAACCCTAAACCCTAAACCCTCAACTCTAAACTCTAACCCTGAAACCCTTACAAGCCCTAAAACCCCTTAACCCCCTGCCAGCCCCGAGAGGCACCAAGCGAGGGAGTTGCAAGTTGGAGAGTTGTTCGGCATTTAGGGGCCTTTTAGGGGTTTGGGCCTAATTGTTTTTGTGCCACCCGCCTAGCTGACTGCAAGTCAAAACCCTCAACCCCAAAACCCTTGAATCTTGAAGCTCTGCACCTGAAACCCTAAAGCTCACAAGACCTGGAATGCTGGAGCTCTAGAGCCCTCGAGTCCCGGACCCCCTAACGGCCCCTAACGGGACCTCCTACGCAAAAGCCCTAAACCCTCAAACCCCTTAATCTCCAAACTCGCGAACAACAAGCCCAAGAAAAACTTTCTCCATCCTTCTCCCCAAAACCCTCCAACCGGGTCTAAACCCAACAACCCTAAGCCTCGAGACCCCTACATTGCCCTAAGGCCTAGGCCCTAAACCCCTAAACCCCTAAACCCCTAAACCCCTAAACCCCTAGACCCCTAAACCCCTAAACCCCTAAACCCCTAAACCCCTAAACCCCTGAACCCCTAAACCCCTAAACCCCTAAACCCCTAAACCCCTAAACCCCTAAACCCCTAAACCCTAAACCCCCTCACAACATCTCGGCCCATGGCTCCTCCAGCTTCGCAGAAAACAGCGGCCTGGAGCCAAAAGACTGGCGGAGCTTCTCTAGGGGTTTGAGGTCCAGGCGTTTAGTAGTTTGGGAGTTAGGGATAAGCACCCCGCGCGTGCTGCCGCTGTAGGCCCCTTGACCTCTCCTGAATTTCCTTTGGAGCCGGTCCTTCTCTGGACCCGCAGTCGGGTTCTCAATACCGGGGTTTGCATGCTTTGGTCTTTTGCGCACATGTTTAGGGTTTTAGTCGTCAAACAATTTCGGCTTGGGAAGTTTGGGGTTTCAATTTCCAGGTGTTGCACTAAGGTTTCAGTAGAAGTTCAGAGCTTAGTGTGTTGAGCGTTTTGGGTTTTGTGACTTGGTGTTCAAGGCTTTTATGTAGCCCGAATCAGGGTCGAGTTTTCCTGGACACCCGATCAGGGTCCGGCTAACCCCCCGCCACCCTAAACCCCCCAAACTAAACCTTGAAAGCACGGAAAAAAAATCAAGACAAACTAAACTTTCAAAGCCCAGCAATTATGAGAGGTTCAAGAGACAAGCAAAGCAGCCAAGGTGCATGGACGTCATCTGCGTCCCGGCATTTGCGGCTCAGGTTTCCCAGGCTTCTGGGATTCTAGGGGATGGCAAAGCAGGCATTTGGGCCGGTTGGCAGGGGCTGCGGAATCACGGTTTAGGGTTTAGGGTTAGGGTTTAGGGTTTAGGGTTTAGGGTTTAGGGTTTAGGGTTTAGGGTTTAGGGTTTAGGGTTTAGGGTTTAGGGTCGCACGCGAGCTGGAATGTATCATGGAATTCAGAAGCAAAACGTCTTGGTCAATGCCGGGCTTAAGGTTTGGCACGTAGGGTGTGCTTGATGACCCCGACCCCAACCCCTAACATCAACAGCCCTTCAACATGCCAAAGGTGTCGAAACAACAACTTAACCCCTACACAAGATACCGGGCTAAGGGCCCCCACACAACAACATTTCATCATTGGGGAATCAGGGGGTTGCTTCTAGGCATCTGTTAGAACACTCTGAGGCCTGAGCCCGAAATTAAAATACCCAACGCCTAAACCCTAAGTTGCAATAGGAGCTAGCCCATCTTCAGACTGTTTTTGTTGCGCGCTAAGAGTCCGTGTTCAGGGTTGAGGGGTTCGGGGTTTGAGGCTTCAAGGCTGTAGGCTTCAAGGGATTAAGGGTTTCAGGGCCAACGGTGTAAGGGCAACAGCTAGTCGGCTTAAGGGTGTAGGGTGCCGACGCTCGCACTCGCACGCGTGACAGCTTCGTTGCCTTTTTGCGGATTCCTTAACTATATATAAACGCTTCAGTCCTCAACCCTAAACCCTAAACCCTACAACGCTTAAACCCTTCAACCTCCAAGGTTGATCTAGTATCCTTCAATCCCAGAGTCCTTTCCATGTTAAGCCCCAGGCCCAAGCCTCGAAAGCCCCAAGCTCCTGGCACAAAGCAAGCCCCAAATCCCTGATAAAACCTCAACTCCCTTAAAAGCCCTTGAACAGGGGTCCGTGAAGACCCCTAAAAACGCCCTACAAAGCCCAATCATGCCCAACTGAGGCCTTGAACCCTGAGGCCCCAAAACCCTAAACCCTAAACCCTAAACCCTAAACCCTCGCTGGCTCTTTGCGGTGGTTCTTGCGCGAGATGTGCTGTTGAACACACAGGTTAACGAATTAAAGCGGTATAGACATCTGCTAGACTTCTGCCAGACTGCTAAACCCTTTCTTCTACACATAAAGCGTCTCTTTTGGACGACTCATTCACCAAGTCTTGAAATTTGTCTCGGACCACGCTGCTGATCCAATGCACCATGGCACATCTCACGTGTTCATTCACACGCTCGTAGCCGACGCTTCGTTCGATCGTCTTCTTGACCTTCACCTCATCTCGCGGGTCGTAGGCTTCGGCTTCGGCAACGTCAACCTCGCAAAGGGATTGGGTCACTTCGGCGATGCCGGCATCCCCAAGCGACAGCTTCTGCGACAGAGACCTCGTGGCCTCGTAAGGCATCACAAACGTCACCTCCATCTGCATGGTGCAGGCGACATACTGCTCGTAGATCGTCCAAACCCTTCGTAAGTACGTGGGCTGGTGCCACGTGTCCAGGATGGCCACCACTTTGCCACTGCGCCGCAGGTTTTCCTCAAAGACCTCCTCCAAGTTGTCGCTGCCCGCAGGACTTCCATCCACTATCAAGCGAAACTGATTGTTCACGAAGAAGCCTCCGGCAACTGCTCCAACCCAAGCGTGTCGGTTTAGTATGCTTAGTAAATAGTGACACAATCAAGGAAAATTTCCGGGCTGATAAGCAGTAGTTATGACTCAGTTTCGGCACATGGAAAGTGCTAGGCTGGATTCCAAGGCCGAGAGACACATATAGAAAAAGATATTGCCCGGTGGAGCCTGGACCTTCCACATCTGCAAGGCACTTCGCCTTAGCATGTCAAAGCTGTCCCAGATAGAAACGGAGTAGGGGCAGAGACCTAGCATGACAAACACGACGAATGTCTCGGTGGTTTCCTGTGACTCAAAGCAAAGTGGATTCTTACATACTTGGTTGTTGTCTCGCAGGATGCAGTTCTGTTTTTTTACACTAGCGGCATAGTGTCCTCGTCAGATACGCTGTCCCAAACGAAGGAGTCTTGAATAAGCAGTTTGCACATGCTTGCACGTAGTACCGCCACTGCTAGCCATTGGCAGGTTGTTGATGGCAGCCTACTGGGAGCCTGGTAAAAACTAAACTTCATACCTGGCCAGCTGCCGTTCGCAAAGATCGTGCGGCCAAGACACAGCTGCCACAGCGAGTACTGCCAACTCCAGGACATGAAGTGGTTCTGCTTCTGTCGATGCTGCGGGGGAAGCATGTCCACCAGGGCGCAGCCCAACTTGCCATCCCTTGGGCAGCGGACGTCTTGGCCGAGCTTGTGGTCCCTGCACCAGAAAACGTCTTTCAACTCCAGGAAGGTTGGATCCACTTCTCGCGACTTCTCCTGCGCCAGCTGCACGAAATCTTGAAGCAAGTAGACCAGGCTGACGCCTGCGTGCTGACTGTGGCGAGCGCGTACCTCCTTGGCCGCTTGTTCAGCGTCATCTGGGGTCCATCCGACACTGACGAGCTGCCCACAAAACTCACGGACCGTGTCCTCCTGGCGTGATGCTTGGGGAGGCGGTCTCGCTTAAGCAGGAAGGCCGCCATGACAACGGCTTATAGTAGGGTTTGGGGTTTTAGGGTTTAGGGTTGTTTGGGGTTTAGTAGGGTTCAGGGCTAGGGTTACGACTGGCCAGGAAATCTATTGGCGACAGGCTCCACACATTCGATGCTGAATTTCGTTCTGTTCCGGTTGAAATCTATAGTCTATCGCTGGCCTGTTCATCCCAGAGGGCTTCGTCCATCTGCTGCAAGATCCGATCCGCACGCTTCTGGTTCTCAAGGAGCTGCTGCTTCTTGTGTCTCCGACGTAGAACCCAAAGCAAAGCCCACAGCACCAGCAAAGCCGCGGCCGTCAAGGGCAAGTGGAACCACTTGCCTTAGCAACATGCCCGCTCTCTTGGGCCCGAAATATCAAACAACAACAAAGAACTCAAAAGGCCACCGAGGCCGGCAGGCCATGAGGGGTTAAGAACCTTAGATCATGGGTACGTTGGGGTCCTGATGGGGTTCGGCCAATTTCCGATCATTTTGTGGGCTATCCGGTAGCGAACCCTAAACCCTAAACATTAAGCCTTAACCCTAGACTCTAAACCCTATACGAAATAACCCTAGTTTGCATTGTAGCGGTAGGGCTTGCAAATGCTTGGAGGCCCACGTACTTGACATCTATTGATTTAAGACTGTATTTATAACCCCCGCTTACTATACATGCCCCTCCATATAGCAACCTGGCTCAAACTTGACAGCTTCGGGGGCTCTTGACGGATGCACTTCTTACTGCAGTATCAGCAACTCGAAAACTCGACGATGCTGGCGAGGCACACGTGTTGTCCTCCAAGAAGAATGGTAAATTGCACGTCTTGCAGGCACCCGATTCTGAATATTCTCCGGGAGAGCATCTTTCGCATTTGCTGCGGTTGGCATTGGGCACCTGTCCTGGGGCACAGGGTTTGCATTTCTCGTCCCCAGCTTTGGCATAGCGACCTGCATCACACGTCTGACAAAGTTCAGCTCGAGGTTCGGTACCATCAGGGCACGAGACGCAAATCAAATCTCCAGTGTGGCCAGGCTCTGGTACCTTAGCGGGATCTGAGCACTTGCAGCAGCTTGCTTCAGTCACCGGCGATGCTTGCGAAGCACCTTGCAACCGCGGTGTCGTGCCAGCGCGGCAAGAGAAGGTCTGGCAGGACGGCTTCAGATATGCCAGGCTCCGAACGGCATCATGGCTCCGAAAAGGGTCATTCGTCTGGGATCTTCCAGGCATCTTACTAGACAGCAAGCAGCGCCCAGAATCTTCCAGCAAGAAGGCCGAACAATTCTCAGATTCCTTGCACGTCGACGCACAATCTCGGAACCCTGAAACCGTGCCAAAGGCTCCTTCCGCTATCCACCTGTCCTTTCCCAGGTCTATGTAACCCGAGTTCAGAGGAGAGCATGTCCCTTGCACACAGGCGAGAGTTGGGTCGTGACAAGGGCAGGCAGGACAGTCCGCAAAAGAAAACCAAGTGGGGACATCCAGGTGTTCTGGGCACCCCAGTGCCTGTGAAGTGCGACGGCGCACGCAGTACGTCATGCCAGAACCATCCCACGGCTTTGTCAGGTTCGAGCTAACCCGAACTCCTGAAAAGTTCCAGCTGGACAAGGGCTGGTTGAATGCCCTGGCAGCATCAAACATGCTGGTCATGTCCTGCACGGAAGACGTGTCCCACATCCCGAGGCTCTGGTCAAAAGAGCTCGCACCCAGGAACATGGCGGTCATAAGGGTGACGCCGGACACGTTCCAAGAGCCGATGGGCATGTTGAACAACGCAGCTCCAGTGAACATTCCTCGCATGTCCCGCACTGCCGACGTATCCCATGCTCCGATGTCTTGATTGAACGCCGCAGTGTTCATGAACATGGAGTTCATATCTTTGACAGCGGAAACGTTCCAAAAGCCAATCGGCACATTGAACGACTTGGCCCCGTAGAACATGGCACTCATGTCCTGTACTGCCGATGTATCCCATGACCCAATGTCTTGATTGAACTCCCCAGCATTGTAGAACATGGAGTTCATATCTTTGACAGCGGAAACGTTCCAAAAGCCAATCGGCACATTGAACGACTTGGCCCCGTAGAACATGAAACTCATGTTCCCTACTGCCGATGTATCCCATGACCCGATGTCTTGATTGAACTCGGCAGCATTGTAGAACATAGCCTTCATATCTTTGACAGCGGAAACGTTCCAAAAGCCAATCGGCACATTGAACGACTTGGCCCCGTAGAACATGAAACTCATGTCCCGTGCTGCCGGTGTATCCCATGAACCAATGTCTTGATTGAACGCGGCAGCGTTGTAGAACATGGAGTTCATATCTTTGACAGCGGAAACGTTCCAAAAGCCAATCGGCACATTGAACGACTTGGCCCCGTAGAACATGGCACTCATGTCCTGTACTGCCGACGTATCCCATGCTCCGATGTCTTGATTGAACGCCGCAGTAATCATGAACATGGAGTTCATATCTTTGACAGCGGAAACGTTCCAAAAGCCAATCGGCACATTGAACGACTTGGCCCCGTAGAACATGGCACTCATGTCCTGTACTGCCGATGTATCCCATGACCCAATGTCTTGATTGAACTCCCCAGCATTGTAGAACATGGAGTTCATATCTTTGACAGCGGAAACGTTCCAAAAGCCAATCGGCACATTGAACGACTTGGCCCCGTAGAACATGAAACTCATGTTCCCTACTGCCGATGTATCCCATGACCCGATTGCAATCTGCGGGGTTCACAACCGCGGATTAAGGGAGTTGGAGCCTGGTTCACAAGGTTCCCCAGCAGGCTGCACACTGCTACTTTTCTGGCGCCTAGCGCGCATAAGCTCAAGGGCCCTGTAGCGGCAGTACATACATGCTTCAAATGGCATGACGCTCTCGCTCCACGAAAGCATATGGAATCGCAGAACTTTGCATTCCCTGTACTTTAAGTTGATCAAGAAGCCGGATGACTTCCTTGATCCCTGGCATCGTTCTGTACGTCAACTTGCAGTGCCAGCCAACCTTGTTCAAGATGCTCTCTAAGTTGGTAAGATGGCTTAAGCTTGGTAAGGTGGTCGGCTAACTGGCGACTGGTGTCAACCCACTTGAACGTACCTTTCAGGTCTTCGGGGTCAAATTCTTCCGCTGACTGTTTGATTGCACCTAGGTCTATCGTGAGACGCTTCTCTTGCGTGGCCGACACTGGCCCATCTTTCACAAGAAGATCATACAAACTACGGCAATCAGTCACGGGATGTACAGGGAGAAAGTCCTTGGGAAGTGCGCCGCTCTGCACCGGCGAGTAGCTCTCCAAGAGAACTTCCGCTAACAGCTCGCGGAGGAAGATGCCGCTGTCGAATGCTGTGTCGAGGGACATCGTCTCAGCTGCCAGCGTAGACCGGCATTGGCGTTGGATGCGATGTGATCGCCAATCCATGAGGGAAGCTGTGTCACCCCCGGGGCTAAAGACATCGGGCCCCGTCAAGAAGCTCAGGTACCCGGCTTGACTCTTCAAGCCCTCGGCGTTTGCCCAAGAGGCGTCGCTGAAGACCACGACCTTGGCCTGGTCCAACGGCACGGGGGAAAAACACAGGCCCCAGTCCTGAGATTTCTTTGCCTCCTTCAGCAACTTGTTGATCTCGAGGAGGTTGGAAACGGTGGGCTTCCCGGACATGAAGAGTGAAGTTCCGGCAGCCAGATCCGGACGTGTCTGGCCAATGAGCCAGTGTAGACAGCCGCCGGCCGATCTCAGCTCGGTCGTCTCCCGGCCAGTCAGCTCGGAGTTGGGCTGAATGGACCTCCACTTCGGTACCGGAGTGAGGTTCGTTGCCTGGATGAACTTCTCCTGCGTCAGCTGCACTCGGCCATCAGGAAGTCGACGGACTTGTTTCCCGCCGTATTCCAGCACCTCGTCTGTCCGGGAGTCGGCCCAGGACCCAAAGTCGAAGGCCTCTTTCACCTTCGCCAGCACTTCGTCGGCGCGCCCTCCAGGTTCGCCGGCACCGATCAGATCGTCCACGTGGGCTCCCATCAGGAGCACCAATTGCCCCAGGTGGTAGTAGGCGAAGAGGGCCTTATCGAGCACGGACTGCACGAAACCCAGCTTTAACAATGTGTCGCGGAGGTGCCTCCAGAACAACCTTGGTGAGTTTGCCAGGCCGAAAATCCCGCGAACCACGAGAAGGATCTGGCCCGCGACGAGCCCCGGAAGGCCCTCACGGGGTTGCCTTAGAAACAAAGGCTCCTTCCTCGAAGCCAGCGACTGGTCGCCCTGCAAGAAAGCGCCGGTGACGTCCGCGTTGAAGAGGAACCAGGACGGCAAGCTTGCTGCAATTTGAAGGATCACCATGAGACCCAATCTTGTCAGCGTCGGAGCATCTCGCCGCAAAGTGAGCAAGTCAGGATCGCGGTCGCCCCTGCACACCAGCCTAGCCTTTGCTTTCAAAGGCAGCCAGGGGTAGGCCGCATTCTTGTTGCGGTAGCACACCCTAGTGTCGAGGATGCGACTGCTGTCGTACTGTTCCAACACAACCTGGGACGCGTGGGGCGACAGGATCTCGACCGCTGCATACTTTGTCCATGTGTCCCACTCCTTCTGCAAGGCCGCCGCGTAGCTGTCCTTCTGCTCGAATGGGATCTGGTTGAAGGGGATCTCCTTCTCAAGCGCTTTGGCCTCTTTTCGAGTTGCGCATGCAGCGCGTGTGCCAGCGGCCAAAACGGACTCCTGGAAGGGCTGCGAAGGTTTGGCAAAGAGCTCCTCCACTGAAACCGGCACATAGACGGTGGTGATGTTTACGCCCTTCCCGAGCGCGGCCTCAAGAGCAGCCTCAGCAGCTTCGTCCAACTCTGGTTCTGGCGTATCAACCTCCACGACCTCCGAGCGGAAACGCTTGGCTTCCGGTTCTTCAAGGCCGCTAGGTCGGTCCTCGCGCGCCGTTGGGGACGGCTGTGTCCTATCAGACCCACACAAGGAACCAGTGCCATGTTCATATCGCTCCGGTAGTGGTCTGTCTCCTTCGCGATGCTCTCCTTCACCTGCTGCAGCTTGTGCGTCTAATCCGGGGAGTTCGTTAGGTGCGTCCTCGATGTTGTCGTCGAAGAAAGGGATTACTTCCCCGGGTGCACCAGCTTCTCCATCGGGGACCTCGGCTCGTATGTCCAGGAACTCCTCCGGCGGGTTGTCTAACAGCTGCTGCATGTCCTCTTCTTGGATGCGCCACACTTCTGTCCCAAAGGCCGGTCGCAGCTGCTCTTTGGCCACCAACAAACAGCGGCCGTTTGAGGTGACCCAGTAGTTCGACTGGCCTTCATCTCCACGGTGGGGCCCAATGACTGAGCCTCTGCACCAACCAGCCGGAAGCCGCCGAGGCTTCCTTGTCTTTGGATCTTTCCTGGTCCTGGCTTCACGCCAGAAGGCCACCAATTCGCCCGGCTCATAGCTCTGACGAGTTGGTCTGCCCAGGCGGAGGATTGCCTTGCTCAACGACTGGTTCACGGAGAACTCGGCAAGCTTGGCGTCGGCGCTGGCCCGGATTTGTTGGCGCAGTCTCAACTCCTGGTCGGCATCCATGCCTTGAAGAGCTTGTAGCTTTCCATCCGGTGACAGCAAGTCCACTGGCACCTTTGGGTGTTTCCCGAACACCCATTCGTTTGCTGAGCAGCCAGAAGTGCGAACTCGGTCGTTCATGCTGGCGCCGACAGAAGAGGCGAGCATCTTCATCCCCAGTCGGCCGGTAATGTGGTGCTCGTCGATCAACTTGGCCGCCGCGTACCGGAACGCCCGGTTGAACGTCTCGACCTGTCCTGCTTGCCAGTGTGCCTCCGCCGCAATGTGCTCGATTTCCGTGCCGACGTTAACGAGCTGTTCTGCAAAATACGCGCCGAAGCCCCCGTCCTGGTCCACCAGGATGGCGTCCGGCCAACCGGCCCAAGAAGCCCATATGTTGCAGAAGGTCTCGAACACATGTTCTGGATTTCGGCTCTCCACCGGGTAGAAGACGTTGAAGGACCCATTTGGCTCCACGATGTGCAAGAACCAGTGTCCTTCCTTATCCGCGTCGTGCAGGTGAACGAAGTCCAGACACACTCTCGAGTTGAACGGCCCCGTCATCTTCAAGGAGGAAGGCCTTGGAGGATGTGGTCTTTTGGTCCTCTCACAGGTGGCACACCGCAGGCGTCGACTGAGTGAAATTGCCTCAGGTGACACCCGGTAGTTTTGGGCAAGTGCCCGGGTGAAATCTTCCGCCCGTGGATGCCCCAGATTCCTGTGTGCCCTCACCAGCGACCGCGCAATTGCCTTCTCCTTTTCCTTCAGAGGCCCGCCGATGAACCAAATTTCTCCGGCGAAGCTCTGTTGAACCACGCCTTCTTGTATCATCCCCTCATGGATCACGTCCTGCACCATCTGCCCAGGCTCGACCACGTTCTCGCCAGGTTCCGCGGGTAGCGGCTGTCTCGTTGGAGGTCTCGCTGATGCTGGGCCGGAAGGTTCCCCAGGGGCATGTCCGAGGACGAAAATGGCGTAGCGGACGGGAGTCACAAATCGCTCACGCGGTGCTTGGCATTCGCGGATGTACTCTGTCTCAATCTGCACACTGTCATCGTTCAGGAGCAGAACGGAGGCACGATGTGACTCCTCTAAGCCAGCCTTCACCCGCTTTGCCTTAGGGAGGTGAGCGATCTGCACAGAGAGGATTTGCCAAGGCACCAGTCGCTCGATTTTGCTGTGGAAGTCCGTGCCGGGTGGAATGAGGAGACTTGCCTGGTTCTTACGACCCAGCAGCTCCTGAGCTTGAGTCAGCATGTCCCGCCACCCGGCTTCATCTCGTTTGACGTCCACATAGTGCACGGCCCTCACGGCTTCCCACGTCGTCGCGAAGCCATAGTCCTCCTGCGCCACGACTTCCCAGTAGGCTTGGCAGATAGCGTCTGCCAAGGCCGGCGGATACGCCACCGTCGTTGCGCATTGTCGGTCCAGCGCCCAAGTAAAATACGGGTGCGTGGCCACGAACCGAAGTCGCTTCTGCCCCAGACGTCCATTCTTGTCGGTCAGCTGGGGCATGGACACACACGACGCGGTCTCATACAAGTCCTGGCGCAGCTGGTACTCGGCCTTCTGGAAACCATGGGATGTTGCGGGGCTCTCGGCGACGGCATGTCCTCCTCGCCGTCGTTGGCTCCGGAACACATCGTCAGCAAGCTTCGCAAAAGGCTGTACATATTCTCGGCGCAAGGCCAGTTCTTCGTCGGCTTGTGAAACCGACCATGCCGTACAGGGGATTGCGACCACCACCAGACGAGGATCCAGTCGATCCAGCACACGGAGCAGCCACTGGCGCTCTTTGGGCTTCTTCAGGTCGCAGCCACACCGAATGTCGATGGGTTGAAGGACCCTCATGCCCCAATGGGCCGTGGCTCGTACCGAAATCATAGAAGTTCCACCGAACACTTCCAGGAGATCGCACCCGAATCGCTTGCGAGGCCATCGGGCCTTTTGGAGTCTGTCTTCAACCAGACTCCTGTGCATGCGAGCTCCTGCCAAGGCTTGTCGGGCTCGAGACATCATTCGTTTCACTTGGCCACGCTTCAAAGCTCCTCCTCCGACGTCGACTGTTCCGCTGCTTCCTCCTCCGAGTTCTCCTCCATGTCCTCGTCCGTATTCCACGCCAGCACCTCCCCGAAACTGACCGCCCCCTTCACGGGCGTCGGCGCCATGTACTTGACGGCCTGCTCGTGGTCGTAGGTCGGGAGGTCGGAGTAGACTGCAGTGCTGGCCCGCGATGTCATCGGAATAGGCGCGGAAGACGGCGTCGGTGCAATGTTCTTCGAGCTCGTGGCTGTCGAACGCCCAGCCGCCTTGGCCTTGTTGGCCTTCTTGTCGCCCTTGGAGCCCTCCACCATGCAGCCCTGCGAGCAAGAGTAGCAAGTGGACAAACTTGCGGAAGACGCCTCGTCCTGGCGCACGGAGTCTAACGCCTCCTTGCCCTTGACGATCTTGCCTCCCGGAATGTCTCTGTGGCCCCAAAGTCGCGGATACGCCGTCACCATGTCCCCTGCGACCGGGATGCGGTACTGCACCCCTTTCCACACTGTGCCGCACTGAGCACACTCCAGGAAACGGCCATGGGTGTTCCCCGTCTTGCGGCCCATGTGGGGCGGATGTCGGCACTTCTCGCGGGGCGTCGGATACTGGACAGGCGCTGGCTGCCCCGCCGGCTTCTGATTCCTCACTGCTGGTGGAATCAAGGTAGCCGGGATCGTCTTCAACGAGCTTTCCTCCTGCACGATGGCCTGCACGTAGCCCATGAGAGCCGGAGAGCGGTACTTCATATCCATGACCTTCTTGTTGAAATGCTCCCACCTGACCATCACGTCGAACATGCTCAGCATCTTCGTCACCACGCCGAACCATAGCCCCTGAAGGTGCGTCTTCTTCGCCCCGTCGGTGCTCGAGGTTGCCTTCCCCGGGCGCATGCGGTGTTGCATCGCCAAGGGTCTTCTGCGCAGGCTTCTGAAGGGGCCTAAAGCCGGAGTGCTGCGTAGGAATGCTTTCACCTTGTGGGATGCGATAGGTGCCCTTGCGTCTGGACGGAGGGATCCCTGGTGGCTTTGCTGCTGAAACATCTACATGATGTATCTTCTTAACTTGGGGGTTGAGGATCTCGGAGGGCAATGCCTTCACAGACTGTCCGTCAGCCAATGTGACAACCACGTGTTGTTCAGCAGGAGGAAAGCATTCAAGATCATACTGCCTACCAACCCCAAAGAAGTACGTGCGGCCTACCCAGGGTTCTTGCAAGGAAGCTGACTGTCCGCCCCACTCGTCCCGCAGAGGCACAGGCAACGCTGAGCAAACCGTCACCCTCAATGGCTGCAGGCTCTCGGGGTCCGGCCCATCGATCGCGTCTTGCGGCTCGAAGAGCGCCACTCGTGGCCTGCAATGGTGTCGAACGAAGATCCGAGTGTCATACTTGAACTCCCAATAGTCATTAGGCACCGTACAGGAAGTAGGAGAAGTAGTGAGTCTAGCGGAGTTTTTGGGCTTGCAGGGCACGTAGAAGTGTGTGGTTCCGCAGGCAACTTGCGAAACGTCGGGCAAGACTGTCTCTTTTCTTGCGGCGAATGCCGTTGCTGCGACATCCGAGGCGCCAAAGGTGGCACCTGCGTATCCCTCTTTCTGGGGCTTCAACCCGGCTGCCCATCCTCCTGCAGGAAACTCGTCGATCGCGATCACTAAGTGCCCTGTCGTGTCTACGAAGAGGGGCACCTCGATCCCGATTTCTCGTAGCAGAGCTCGGTCACGACCAATGTCCAAACAAGCGTCCATGAACTTCATCCAGTCTTGTCCTGCCAGAAAGGGCACCTTCGGGCTGTGCGTGTCTTCCACCGCCGAGGTGTGTATCACGGCCTGTTCCCCACCGATACCAAGCGGAAAAGACCATCTCTCCTTCGACGGCAATGGCGGCCCCGGCCCAAAGCAGTAGTGCTCCGACTCGGCCTCAATCTTCACATGGACGCCGTAGTTCGTTTCCAGCTGCTTGGCGTAGCTCCGCAACAAAGTCACCCCGGCCACCGTGTTCTCGCAAGCTGTGTCCAACGTCAGATAGAGCCGGTTGGGCTCCACAGTCGGTGGCCTGCGTGAACTGCTGCAAACTGCCCGCTCCAAGCTGAAGTCGGCCCGCCGGGTAACTAGGGCGCGCCGAAGCGACTCGATGTCTGGGCCCGGTGTGTCTTCGTCCAACAATTCTCGCACGCCTTTCCTTCCAGATGGCACTGGCTCCAGACCAAAGTGTCGAAAAGCTTCAGCCACCAACTCGGGGGCCTGACTCGGGGTCATGTGCGGCCGGTGCATGGACTGAATCCTGCTCTTCACCGCCTCAGCGTCCAGGAAAGTGTCAGAGGTGAGCTGGGCCTTGACCTGGTCCGCGTTCACGGCAGGCGCGCTTGGCTCGGCCTTGCGGCGCACGCGGTCAACACCCCGCGCCACCGCCTCTGCTTCAGCCCGCCTGTCCCGGTCGTCGCCTGGCTCTCTGCGCGCCGACACATAGGACGAGCGATGCGCCTCATAGCCATAGCGCTCAGCAGCCCAAGATGGGTACTCGACGTCACGGTCGTAGTCCTCGTACCAGTCCTGGGCCTCATCGTCATCGTCCAGGCCGTCCCGCTGCACGGCGTTGTTGCTCCTGGCACCCTTGCATTGAGGATCTCCCCGCCAATGACCACGTTGCCCGCAGTCGGCGCACTGCGTCTTGCTCTTGAGCTCCTCAAGGGACATGCCACGAGCCTTGCCGCCGCCTCCTTTCTTGCCCTTGCCGTCTTTGGACTTGCCCTTGGAATCGTACTTGGACTTGCCCTTGCCTTTGCCCTTCTGCCCGACGTAGAAGCCGCGAGCTTGCACTGCCCGCGCCAGCTTCTGGCGATTCTCCCTGTGAGTGGCGAAACAAAGGTGGAGTTCCCTCGCGAGGTCCTCCGGGATCTCCTCTAGCTCTGCTGACGCCAACTGCTCCACCGGATCCAAGTCGTAGATCCAGTTCTCAACTTGCTCCTCTGTCGCCTCGTTGCCGGGCAACTTCCAAAGGTCTGCGTAGTCATGCGAAATTGGGCTCTGTTGGATATGAGCTTCGTGAGCAGCACGACCTCCACGGCCACCACGATCTCGCACATCACGACCTCCAGCAGCGTTGGCCTGACATTCACATTCTGGTACAGCAGCTCCACCGCCGCCTTCATCTTCTTCCAGTTGTACTCGCCGCCCGTGCGCAGCAACAAATTTGCCTGTCTCTCGGTGGACGACTGGGTGTGCTCGAAGAAGAAATAGATCATGATCTCGTCCGGGATCGTGAGGTTAGCCTCGCGACACCTACGTGCCGCCTTGTCCATGGCGTCGGCCACCTCCAGCATGGAGTAGGACTTGTCGCCCAAATTCAGGCGAAAGAAGCCCCGCATGGCAGACCCCACCTTGTGCATCCTCTTTTCGTCGAACTTCTCCTTGAGGACACGCAACAAGACCTGCCACCCTTTCTCCACGCCGAAAGTCCGAGCCGGGATGTCCTCCAGGTAGTCGGCCGCGTCTCCATCAAGCGCAGCGTGAAGCCTCAAGCCGATCTCGCTGTCGTCGATGATGTTCTTGGCGATCTCCACATAGGAGTCCACTTTGGCCGACCATTTCCTGAAGCACTTTGGATCCTTCTTCTTGTCGCCGTCGAAGGCAGGAGCCGGAGGTAAGTTCCCCCGGGGCTTCCGCTGCGACTTGCTCTTGTCATCAGAGCCTGCAGGGGCTCCTCTTGCCTTCGCCGGTTCCAAGGGTGAAGACTTAGGTGCGCTAGAAGAACTGCTTGCCGCCGCTGTCCTCAGACCATTGCGACCGCGCTGTCCGGAACCTCCACGAGGGGGCTCTGCCAGCAGCTCATCTTCATCTTCGTCTTCAACTACATATGCTGGATGTGACGAGGGATCCATATCGTCTTCTCCGTACATCTGTCTGTCGGACTCCCTTTCGGAGTCTGCGGCCTCATCGTCTTCGGCCTCAGCCGCCGACAGATCATCTTGGCCGCCAGAGGTAGGCTGCGTCATCGAAGGGATATTGGGCATGCGCTACCAATGCAATCTGCGGGGTTCACAACCGCGGATTAAGGGAGTTGGAGCCTGGTTCACAAGGTTCCCCAGCAGGCTGCACACTGCTACTTTTCTGGCGCCTAGCGCGCATAAGCTCAAGGGCCCTGTAGCGGCAGTACATACATGCTTCAAATGGCATGACGCTCTCGCTCCACGAAAGCATATGGAATCGCAGAACTTTGCACCGATGTCTTGATTGAACTCCGCAGCATTGTAGAACATAGCCTTCATATCTTTGACAGCGGAAACGTTCCAAAAGCCAATCGGCACATTGAACGACTTGGCCCCGTAGAACATGAAACTCATGTCCCGTGCTGCCGGTGTATCCCATGAACCAATGTCTTGATTGAACGCGGCAGCGTTGTAGAACATGGAGTTCATATCTTTGACAGCGGAAACGTTCCAAAAGCCAATCGGCACATTGAACGACTTGGCCCCGTAGAACATGGCACTCATGTCCTGTACTGCCGACGTATCCCATGCTCCGATGTCTTGATTGAACGCCGCAGTAATCATGAACATGGAGTTCATATCTTTGACAGCGGACACGTTCCAGGAGCCAATGGGCATGTTGAAAGACATTGCTCCGTAGAACATGAAACTCATGTCCCGTGCTGCCGGTGCTTCCCATGAACCAATGTCTTGATTGAACGCGGCAGCATTGTAGAACATGGAGTTCATATCTTTGACAGCGGAAACGTTCCAAAAGCCAATCGGCACATTGAACGACTTGGCCCCGTAGAACATGAAACTCATGTTCCCTACTGCCGATGTATCCCATGACCCGATGTCTTGATTGAACTCGGCAGCATTGTAGAACATAGCCTTCATATCTTTGACAGCGGAAACGTTCCAAAAGCCAATCGGCACATTGAACGACTTGGCCCCGTAGAACATGAAACTCATGTCCTGTACTGCTGATGTATCCCATGACCCAATGTCTTGATTGAACTCCGCAGCATTGTAGAACATGGCCTTCATATCTTTGACAGCGGAAACGTTCCAAAAGCCAATCGGCACATTGAACGACTTGGCCCCGTAGAACATGGCACTCATGTCCTGTACTGCCGATGTATCCCATGACCCAATGTCTTGATTGAACTCCGCAGCGTTGTAGAACATGGCCTTCATATCTTGGACACCAGACACGTTCCAAGAGCCAATGGGCCTGTTGAAAGACCTAGCTCCTAAGAACATCAAGCTCATGTCTTTGACACTGGAAGTATCCCAGCCGCTGATGTCTTCATTGAAGTCCAGGTCTCGAAGCAGAGCGCTCATGTTGGTGATGGCTGAGACGTTCCATTGCTCCGGGCTGCCGTACCGCAAGCTCAGCTGAAGCTTGGCAGCTGTGTCGTTCCAGCGAAGAAGAGCATCCCGCAGTTCTTCTCGAGTGGTGAACGAGTGAGACGTGGTTGCCGTGCTCTGCTGCACTGAGAAGTGGCAGAAGCATAACAGACCCCATGGAAAGCGCATCCCAACAGGGTTTAGGGTTTAGGGTTTAGGGTTTAGGGTTTAGGGTTTAGGGTTTACTATAGTGTAGCATGCCATCTAAATGTCAAGGCACCAGCTTGGAAGGACCCAAATGGCTGAAGAGCGAGGTGCAAACTGGCGTGACCGGCGTGCATGTTGTTTTCTATATAGTATTATTTGTTCAGGGACCCCAAGACCCAAAACAGAGTTAAAGCATCCTTGCACTATAGTCGACAATGTGAGATTCGGATGACAAACGCTAGGGCTGCCATGGGCCCGACAGCAAGCCCTGAACCTAAACTAAAGTCTGAAGCCCTTAACCCGTTACAAACCCTTAGAACCTTCAAAGCCCTCAAAGCTAAAACCCTTAAACCTCCATCAAGTTGCAGATTGCAGCTGCCTCTTTTTTCTCAAAAAGCTTGAGGTCGCCACTTCCTCCGCGAGGAGGAGAATCGAAGCTGCCCGGGTGAGGGGGGAGACGCGCCGAAGCCACGGAGCAGAGTTTAGGCTTTACAGGGATTGTGGGGCGATTTAAGGGTCTTGTTTTTTTTTCCTTTCCTGCGCAGGGGGGGGGGGGAGCGTTTGCTAGGGGGAAGGGATTAGGCTTTAGAGGGGTTGTGGGGGGGTTTGAGGACAACACCTCAGGAGATGGCTGGGGTCGGTTGAGGCCCTGCTGAACACAACCTAGACCCCGCAAGCAGAGTTGAAGGTGTAGTCTAGGGTTTCGGCTCTCACGCAGACGCAGGCAAGGCTCCGGTAGTCTAGGGTTTGGGGCTCATAGGTTTAGGGTAGGAGGGAGTCCTTGATGCTTTCAGGAGCTGGGCCCTAACCCATCATGAACCCAAACCCCGTATGTAACAAGTCTTCTAAGTCCGTCAAGGCCCTCAGTATAGTGCCTGACCTGCCTTATACGAACTGCATGGTGCTTGCAGATGATACTGGCTTCTACATGAACCCCCCCCCACCCTCTACTCGGACTCTAGGGCAACTCTGAAGCCGCCACTTGCCTAAAAGCAGCTCAGGCGAAGCTGGTCGAGGGGGGGCCGTCAGTGTGCTCCTGCAACTTGCGGCCTTCGCAGGACTTCAACTTGCTGAGAGGTCTGAGGCTGAGAATAAACCTTCAACCCAAAAGTCTAAAGCTTTTCAATCTGAATCCGGTGTTTACGTAACCTGAAGCACCTCAACCGGCTAAACCAAATCGGTTCCTGTCCTTGGGATGGCTTGGCAGTGTGCTGAGTTGGGGCCCGGGAGCTCAGGGTACGAGACGGGGGGCAGAAACTGCATTGCACCAAGACCTTCTGAGGCCATCGCAAGGCTTTGTTTGTTTCGACCGAACACTCAGATGACATTGTCCACTAACTCTTTGTTCGCTTGCAGAGAGAACACCGCAAAGAGCATTCCATCGTCCAACCACCAGCCCCACCCTTCAACCCTAAACCAAGACTTTGACTGCGGGTCGAACTCGGCCTCTCAAAATATGGGCCTGTTTTATGTAACTTACCGTAACTTACCCTCTCTCCTAAACCTGAACCCGAACCCTGCAGACCCATAACCCTGAACCCTGACTTGCCTTTGGCTCCACCTCTCAAATGCAGCTGCTGCCAATGCCGCAGACAATCATTTACTCTCTTGCGAACCCTAAACTGTGAACCCGGAAAACTGAGAGAGCATTGGAGAACTAGGGTCGGGCTGCGGCTCAGGTCTTATTTGTTACTGTGTAGAGTTGAGGGCCCCGGGCTTGAGGCTTTAGCGGTTTAGGGCTGAACGTTTCGGGTTCAGGGTTTAGGGTTTATAGGGTTTAGGGTTTGCTTGAGGGCTCGAGGCTTCGGATACAGCGGTCACGCTTGCGGGCGACAGTTCCGGACGGTTTAGATTCAAAACCCTCAACCTCTAAACCCTAAACCCTAAAACACCCTAAACCCTAAACCCTAAACCCTAGACCCTAAACCCAACCCGAAACCCCAAAACACCCTAAACCCTAAAGCCTTGAATCCTGCAGCTCTGCCCTGAAGCCCTGAAGCGCACAAGATCTGGAATGCCGAAGCTCTAGAGTCCTCGAGCCCCTAATGGCTCCTAGCGGGATCTCCTACGAAAAAAGCCCTTAACCCTCAAACCCCTCACATCTCCAAGCCCGCGAACAAGCCCGAGAAAAGCCTTCTCCCTTAAACCCTAAAGCGGGTTTAAACCCAATAAGCCCTAAGCCTCGAAACCCCTGCATTGCCCTAAAACCTAAACCCCTAAACTCCTAAACCCCAAAACCCCAAAACACCAAAACCCCTAAACGCTAAACCCCTAAACCCTAAGCCCTAAACTCTAAACCCTAAACCCCTAAACCCCTAAACCCTAAACCCTAAACCCCCCCACAACATCTCGGCCCATGGCTCCTCGAGCTTCGCCGAAAACAGCGGCCTGGAGCCAAAGACTCGCTGAGCTTCTCTGGTGCTATTTTTTGTAACTCAGGATTTAAACGACCAGGGTTTAAGGGCGGTTTAGGGTTTGGGGTTTTGGTAGCTTAGGGTTTAAGTGTAGGGTCTCTAAACCATGGTTTGCCATGTTTTGGGATTTGTTTTGGGAAATCCTCAGTGTTTTCGTCGTTTAGGCCGGGGAAGTTTTGGGTTTCAGGTTCCAGGTGCTGCAGTAAGGTTTCAGTAAGGTTTCAGTAGCTTGGTCTTGGAAGCTCAGGGCTTTGGAGCCTAGGGAAATTTTGGGCTTTGCGAATTGGGATAATTTAGGGTTCAGCCCCCCGATACTTCAGCTCGTTCAGGTCCCAACAAACCTTGCCGCCGCCCCCCTTATAAGCCCAAACTAAACCTTCCAAGCCCAGCAATTACAAGAGCTTCAAGAGACAAGCAAAGCTGCCAAGCTGCATCGATGTCATCTGCATCACGGCATTTGCGGCTCAGGTTTCTCAGGGTCATGGGATCTAGGGGATGGCCAAGCAGGCAGTGGGCCGGGGGGGGGGGGGGGGGGACGCGGAATCTCACCGTCGTACACGCGTGTACGTGGTGTGATTCATGGTCAAGATGCTTTGTTCAATGAGGGTCTTAGCGTTTGGCCGCATTTGGGGTCCACTTGACGAGCCCAAGCCCCTAAGAGCCCTTATGCACATGCCTGAAGTCAAACAGGCGATATCACCCCTATACAAGTTAAGTTGCTCATCGGTTTGTGCGAAATTTTCAAATCCTAAAACCCTAAACCCTAAACCCTGTATATTCACACCCTATGGACTTTTGGATCCCTCTCGAGGCCAACGCCCCACCCCCCCCCCCCCCCCCGGTATTGGCCCCCCAACAGACAAAAACCCCTCCATCCCTCCCCACCTAAAGGCCTGTAGCGCCTAAGATTTTGTGGGTCCCGGCAAAGTACGGTCTCGGGACCCACAAAACTTGGCCATTTGGGGGCACACCGAATATCGAATTTCTGTTCCCCTAAGTTGTTGTCGGCGCTTTTGCTGAAGGAACAGTGAGCAACTGAATCGTTAAGGGTTAATGAAGACCCCTTCTGTTCTTAATGTTATGGGATTCTTTGGGGTTGGGTTTGTGTCTAAGTCTACGCTCTGCACGCTCGACGAGAAAAATGCTGATCCGGAGCTGCTGAACCCTAAACCCTAAACCGACGAACAGAGAGAAATGGCCCAGTTGGTCTTTTCGGGGTACCTCGGACGAAGGGTCTGCTGCACATTGTCGGTGCTCAGGGTTGAGTGAGGGAGTTTAGGGTTTATGGGGTACAGGGTATAGGGTTTAGGGCTTAGGGTTTAGGGTTAGACGCTTCAAGGCAGTATCTGGGTTTGAGAGGGCTCATGGGTGTAAGGTGGTTGGGGTGCCGACGCTCACACTCGCACGCGCGACAGCTTCGTTGCTGTTGGGGGGATTCCTAGACTCGAGACCCTTTGGTCCTCGACCCTGACCCGCCTAAACCCTTCAACCTCGAAGCGCTGACAGCCCTGAGCCCTTCAAGCCTCAGAATCCCCCTTGAGACCCCAAAGCATAAAACCCTGGAATCCCAGAGCCCATTCCACGCTAGGCCCCCAAGCCTCGAAAAGCACCAAGCCCCCGTACAGTGCAAGTCCAAAGACCCTTAGAACACGAAAAACCCCTCACGCCCGTGAAAGCCTAAACCCTCTGCCGGTTCTCCCACGACAGAGCGTCCGAGCGGGCTCTTTGCGGTGGTTCTTGCGCGGGATGTGCTGTTGAACACACAGGTTAGCGAATTAAAGCGGTATAGACATCCGCTAGACTTGTGCTAGAATGCTAAACCCTTTCTTCTACACATAAAGCGTCTCTTTTGGACGACTCATTCACCAAGTCTTGAAATTTGTCTCGGACCACACTGCTGATCCAATGCACCATGGCACTTCTCACGTGTTCATTCACACGGTCGTAGCCGACGCTTCTTTCGATCGTCTTCTTGACCTTCACCTCATCTCGCGGGTCGTAGGCTTCGGCTTCGGCAACGTCAACCTCGCAAAGGGATTGGGTCACTTCGGCGATGCCGGCATCTCCAAGCGACAGCTTCTGCGACAGAGACCTCGTGGCCTCGTAAGGCATCACGAACGTCACCTCCATCTGCATGGTGCAGGCGACATACTGCTCGTAGATCGTCCAAACTCTTCGTAAGTACGTGGGCTGGTGCCACGTGTCCAGGATGGCTACCACTTTGCCACTGCGCCGCAGGTTTTCCTCGAAGACCTCCTCCAAGTTGTCGCTGCCCGCAGGAGTTCCATCCACTATCAAGCGAAATTGATTGTTCACGAAGAAGCCTCCGGCAACTGCTCCAACCCAAACGTGTCGGTTTAGTAAGCTTAGCACCTAGCTAGTGACACAATCAAGGAAAATTTCCGGGCTGATAAGCAGTAGTTATGACTTAGTTTCGGCACAGGGAAAGTGCTAGGCTGCCTGCCAATGCCGAGAGACACATATAGAAAAAGACATCACTCGGCGGAGCCTGCAACTTCCACATCTGCAACGCGCTTCGCCTTAGCATGTCAAAGCTGTCCCAGACGGAAACGGAGTAGGGGCAGAGACCTAGCATGCATGCCAAACACGACGAATATGGAAACGGAGTAAGGGCACAGACCTAGCATGCCAAAAACAACGAATGTCCTGGTGTTTTCCTGTGGCTCAAACCAAAGCAAAATGGATTCTTACATACTTGGTTGTTGTCACGCAGGCTGCCAGTTCTGTTTTTTTACACTAGCTGCACAGTGTCCTCGTCAGATACGCTGTCCTAAACGAGGGAGTCTTGAACAAACAGCATATGCTTGACTGTGGTACCGCCACTGCCAGCCATTGGCAGGTTGTTGATGGGAGCCTACTGGGAGCCTGGTAAAGAGAAAACTTCATACCTGGCCAGCTGCCGTTCGCAAAGATCGTGCGGCCAAGACACAGCTGCCACAGCGAGTACTGCCAACTCCAGGACATAAAGTGGTTCTGCTTCTGTCGGTGCTGCGGGGGAAGCATGTCCACCAGGGCGCAGCCCAACTTGCCATCCCTTGGGCAGCGGACGTCTTGGCCGAGCTTGTGGTCCCTGCACCAGAAAACGTCTTTCAACTCGAGGAAGGTTGGATCCACTTCTCGCGACTTCTCCTGCGCCAGCTGCACGAAATCTTGAAGCAAGTAGACCAGGCTGACGCCTGCGTGCTGACTGTGGCGAGCGCGTACCTCCTTGGCCGCTTGTTCAACGTCGTTTGGGGTCCATCCGACACTGACGAGCTGCCGGGAAAGCTCACGGACCGTGTCCTCCTGGCGTGATGCTTGGGGAGGCGGTCTCGCTTAAGCAGGAAGGCCGCCATGACAACGGCTTACAGTAGGGTTTGGGGTTTTAGGGTTTAGGGTTGTTTGGGGTTTAGTAGGGTTTAGGTTTAGGGTTACGACTGGCCAGGAAATCTACTGGCTACAGGCTCCACACATTCGATGCTGAATTTCGTTCTGTTCCGGTTGAAATCTATAGTCTATTGCCCAACCAGGGGAGGGTGACCGCTGGCCTGTTCATCCCAGAGGGCTTCGTCCAGCTGCTGCAACAGCTTTTGGATCCGATCCGCACGCTTGTGGTTCTCAAGGAGCTGCTGCTTCTTGTGTCTCCGACGCAGAACCCAAAGCAAAGCCCACAGCACCAGCAACGCCGCGGCCGTCACGGGCAAGTGGAACCACTTGCCTTAGCAACATGCCCGCTCTCCCTTGGGGCCCGGAAGAACACTGAAAACAGGCCATGAGGGGTTTAGGCCTTGGAAGGGAAGCTCGCCACCCCAACTCTCAACGAGTCCGACCCTAAACCCGAAACCCTAAACCCTAACCCCTAAACCCTAAACCCTAAACCCTAAGCCCTAAACCCGAACAAAGGCAGAGGCCTGGGATGGCCTTCCGAGTCGGATCATCTTTCTGTTTTGGGTTTAGGGTTTGGGGTTTAGGGTTTAGGGTTTAGGCTTTAGGGTTTAGGGTTTAGGGTTTAGGGTTTAGGGTTTAGGGTTGACTGCATTGATGACCCGCTTGCTCTACATGCCCCTCCATACAAGAACCTGGATTTGAACTAGGGTCTGGAGGTTCCGGTACTGCTTTGGACCCCCCCCTCTTGATGGGTACACTTCTTACTACTGGATCGACACCTCGAAAATGGGACGATGCTGGTGAGGTGCACGTGTCGTCCTGCAAAAGGAAGGGAAAATTGCACACCTTACAGGCACCCGATTCTGAATATTCTCCGGGAGGGCACCTTTCGCATTTGCTGCGGTTGGCATTGGGCACCTGTCCTGCTGCACAGAGCTGGCATTTCTCGTCCCCAGCTCTGGCATAGCGACCTGCACCACACGCCTGGCAAATCTCATGTCGAGGTGCCGTGCCAGCAGGACACGAGATGCAAGCCAAATCTCCAGTGTGGCCAGACTTTGGTACCTTAGCAGGATCTGAGCACTTGCAGCAGCTTGCTTCAGTCACCGGCGATGCCTGTGACGCACCTTGCAACCGCTGTGTCGTACCAGCGCGGCAAGAGAAGGTCTGGCAGGACGGCTTCAGATATGCCAGGCTCCGAAAAGGGTCATTCGTCTGGGATCTTCCAGGCATCTTACTAGACAGCAAGCAGCGGCCAGAATCTTCTAGCAAGAAGGCCGAACAATTCTCAGCCTCCTTGCACGTTGATGCGCAGTCTCGAAACCCTGAAACCGTGCCAAAGGCCCCTTCCGCGATCCAGCGTGCTCTTCCAAGGTCTATGTAACCCGAGTTCAAAGGAGAGCATTTCCCATGCACACATGCGAGAGTCGGGTCGCGACAAGGGCAGGCAGGACAGGCCTCGAAAGCAAGATCCCAAGCTTGGAAATCCAGCGCGATCGGGCACCCCAGTGCCTGCGAAGTCCGGCTGCGCACGCAGGACGTCATGCCAGAACCATCCCAAGGCCTTGTCCGGTTCCAGCCGAGCGGAACGCCTGAAAAGTTCCAGCTGGACAAGGGCTGGTTGAATGACCTGGCATTCTCAAACATGCTGTCCATCTGATTCACGGCAGACGTGTCCCACATTCCGAGGCTCTGATCAAAAGATGTTGCTCCCTTGAACATGGCGAGCATTTTGGTGACAGTGGACACGTTCCAAGAGCCAATGGGCTTGTTGAAAGACGCAGCTCCCAAGAACATTCCACCCATGTCCCCCACGGCCGAAGTATCCCAGGACCCAATGTCTTCATTGAACTCCTTAGCCTGGGTAAACATGGCCTCCATCGCTTTGACACCGGACACGTTCCATGAGCCAATGGGCATATTAAAAGACGCGGCTCTGGCGAACATGTACCTCATGTTCGCCACCGCCGATGTATCCCATGACCCAATGTCTTGGTTGAACTCCGTAGCATGGTTGAACATGGAGTTCATATCTTTGACACCAGACACATTCCAAGAGCCAATGGGCATATTGAAAGACGTGGCCCCGCGGAACATGTAACTCATGTCACGGACTGCCGATGTCTCCCATGACCCAATGTCTTGATTGAACTCTGCAGCGTTGTAGAACACGGCCGTCATATCTTTGACACCAGACACGTTCCAAGAGCCAATGGGCCAATTAAACGACCTGGCTTCATAGAACATGTAACTCATGTCCCGAAGTGCCGATGTATCCCATGACCCAATGTCTTGATTGAACTCCACAACGCTGTAGAACATGCCCTTCATGTCTTTGACACCAGACACGTTCCAAGAGCCGATGGGCCTGTTGAACGACCTGGCCCAACCGAACATTACACTCATGTTCCGGACTGCCGATGTATCCCATGACCCGATGTCTTGATTGAACTCCTCAGCGCTGCGAAACATGTCGCTCATGTCTTGTACTGCGGATGTATCCCATGACCCAACGCTTTGGTTGAACTCCGCAGCATTGTAGAACATGGCGTGCATATTTGTGACACCAGACACGTTCCAAGAGCCGATGGGCCTGTTGAACGACCTGGCCCCGTAGAACATGAAGCTCATGTCTTTGACGCTGGAAGTATCCCAGGCACTGATGTCCTCATTGAAGTCCAGGTCTCGAAGCAAAGCGCTCATGTTGGTGATGGCTGAGACATTCCATTGCTCCGGGCTGCCGTGCCGCAAGCTCAGCTGAAGCTTGGCAGCTGTGTCGTTCCAGTGAAGAAGAGCATATCTCAGTTCTTCTCGAGTGGTGAACGAGTGAAACGCGGTTGCCGTGCTCTGCTGCACTGAAAATTGGCAGAGGCATAACAGCCCCCATTGCAAGCGCATCCCAAACGGAATAGTATGCAATAGTGTACTCAACTAGTCTAGCATGTTTTGGTATAGTGTAGTATGGCGGGGCAAGCTTGAAGGAAAAATGGCTGAAGAGCAACGTGACTCATGATGGTTCTATCATCTAGCGTATGATGGTACAACATTTACTGTATTTACTTCACGCACCTTTCGATCATATATGCAAAGGTCGCCTAGCCAGAGAGAAAAAAAGAAGCTTCAGAGGTCCTCGACCCTTCCTGACACAGCGAAACTTGCAACCTGCCTGCCCGAGGTGCAAAGTGCTGTGACCGCCGCGCATGTTCTTCCATATGATATGTGTAGAGGGACCCTAACCCCCAAACCCTAAAAACCCTAACTAGAGCAAAGCATCCTGCACTATAGTCGACGATGTGAACTTCGGATAAAACGCGAGGGCGACAGGGCTGCCATGGGCCTGGCAGCAAGCTGAAAGCAGCGGCACACCCTAACGCCACCTAAACCTCGAAACCCTAAACCCTAAACCCTAAACCATACGCCCTACACCCTAAGGCCCTTATAAAGCAAAACCCCAAAAAAAAACCGATGGCCCATCGGCGATGGGCACCAAGCGAAGTTTCACTGGCTGGTTTTTGGCGGGGCATCATGAGGGAATAATCCCTTAAAGGGTATATATATATATATAGGGCTCTAATTCCCTCATTCCCTACTAAGAACCAGGGGGCTACAAGTTGGAGATTTCGGCAGCCGTTTTTTCTCTCCCAAACCATGTGGTCGCCACTTGCTCCGTCAGGAGAATCGAAGCTGCTCGGGTGAGACGCGCCAAAGCCACGGAGCAGAGGTAAGGCTTTATAGGGGTTTAGGGTTTAGGGTTTAGGGGGGTTGGGAGGCGATTTAGGGGTTTTGAGTTTAGGGAGGACACTGCAGCAAATGACTGGGGATGATTGAGATGCTGAACACGGCCTAAACCTCGCAAGCAGAGTTGAGGGTGTAGTCTAGGGCTAGGGTTTATGGTGATAAGATCATGAGTTTCGGGTTTAGGTGTTTCTCTTGTGGAGGGACACGGGGGGGGGGGGGGGGGGGGGGGGGGGGGGGGCGGAATCCTTGATGTTGCCAGGAGCCCATTATGAAGCCAAACCTGTCTATGTCTGTCAAGGCCCTCAGTATAGTGTGTGACCTGCCTTATACGATTTGCATGGTGTTTGCAGCGGATAGTAATACAGGCTTCGGCGTGAAACCCCCCTCCCTCTACTCGGACTCTACGGCAACTGGCCGCCACTTGCCTAAAGCAGCTCAGGCGAAGCCGGTCGAGGGGGGCCCTCAGTGTACTCCTGCACCTTACGGCCGAAAGGCTTTCGCACTTCAATAGGCTCAGAAGTCTCAGAGTCTCAGGCCGAGGACTACACTTCTGCCACCCACACTGCATACGTGGAGGGTTTTTCTGGACGCTCGAACAACTCTCTGAGGGCACCCCCACCCCCACACCCCGCAACCCTAAACCCCCAATCCTGAATCTTCTTGAGACAACGAAGACAACGGCCCAGGTGCATCGATGTCATCAGGATCCTGGTATTGGAAAATAAGGCTTCTGGGATCTAGGAGCTTAGGGTGTGCGGGGTTTAGGGCGGGTGTAGTGTACAGGGGACATTTGGCTGGCAGGTTCTTGTTGTAGGGCTTGGGGCCCCTTTTTGGGCCAGTGTAACCCTTACCCTAAACCCTAAACCCTAAACCCTAAACCCTAAACCCAAAACCCCTCAAGGCGTCCTGCGTCCGCCCCTCGCGAGCCAGCGCCGACTCCATGCGCCCGTCGAATAGGAAGGACGCCTTGAGGATCTCGGCACCTGGCGTTTGTTTTTTTTTTTTTTTGGGGGGGGGGGGGGGGGGGGGGGGGAGGGGGAGGGGAGGGGAAGGGGAGGGGAGGGGAGGGGAGGGGAGGGGAGGGTGAGGGACTTCAGGGATTTCAGGGAGAAAGGTGTTACGTATGTATCTTTCTCTTGGGGCAACAGTATACAGCCGTTTCGAGCATCAGGTCCAAAATGAACTGCCAGTGTTTCCAGCACATGAGTGGCCTGCACGACGCCAACACTGAGTTTCCCGAACCAGGGGCTTTCGTCCCAGTCTACACCCCAACGACTGCGTGGCAGCCGGCCCTCTAGAGACTGCTGCAGCAGTTGCGTAGCACCCTTCAGATGAGAGAGTTCGGACTTCGGGGTACCGGCTTGGATTTCACCACCTGGCACTGTTTTTTGTTCTTGGTTTGCCAGATTTTCGGGATTCTAGGGGTTGGTGCGGCTGAACACTTTCTGATAACGCCCAGGCAGGTACTGCAGCTCTCGATCCCCGCATCCCTGGCATGACAGAAGCAAAGGCGGTCCTTTCGGATGGTAGCGAAACGTCAGGAGCAAGGTCCCACAGTTCATGACCTTTGACGACGGAGTCGCACTATCATAGTGAGCCCTTTTGAACTTCGTGGGTGCCAAGGCCGGATATGGGTTCAAGAAAAATAAGGGCCCTTGTTTGGGGTACCCCAAGTTGTCAGGAGTAGATTCTGCAGAAAAGGATTCCCCAACAGGGCGCATAGCTCACAATGATCTCATCTGGCTTTGTGGGCCAAGTGCCAGATTCGGTTAAGTTCTGCCTTGCGGTTTTCCGGAGAGGTGGAGGGTTGAAGTTTAGGGTCACCCTAAACCCTAAACCCTAAACCCTAAACCCTAAACCCTTAACCCTTAACCCTGAACCCTGCCGGGCTATGAACCTCATAGGGTTCTTCTAGTCTACATGTGATCTCATGTTGTAGAAGAGAAAGCAGGGTCTAAGAGATGCTGAGAGCTTACCACCCCAATCCCCAACCCGACCCTTAAGACCCTACAATGCCTAAGCCCTTCTCAGCGCGAAACGTAACACCTGCAACCTACGAATGCTCAAGAACCCCCCCCCCAAAAAAAAAATAAATAAATAAATATAAATAAATATAAATAAATAAATATATATATATATGTATATATTAAGGCTAATATAGGCATTGTTGTTTTGTTTATTCTTTTGGGGTAGTAGCAACCTATAAAACCCTGAAAGCTAAACCCCACAAAGCCCTCAAGCCTGTTGCGGTGTCGGGTTTAGGGTTTAGGGTTTAGGGTGTAGGGTTTAGGGTTTAGGGTTTAGGGTTTAGGGTTTAGGGTTTAAGGTTTAGGGTTTAGGGTTTAGGGTGCAGGGCCCGGCCTTGTCATGAAAGGGATCCACCGTGTCCTGGGTCACACCATTCCGGAGGGCGGCGCGTACTTCGTCCTGACCGGAAGGTTTGGGGTTTAGGGTTTAGGGTTTAGGGTTTAGGGTTTAGGGTTTAGGGTTTAGGGTTTAGGGTTTAGGGTTTAGGGTTTAGGGATGGACCCCCTAAACCTTAGACCATTCTAGGTTTAGTGGCTTTAGGGTTTAAGATTTATAAGGGCTTTAGGGTTTTGGGGCTTGAGTGTTGGCAGGGTTGGGTTCGGGGGAGCAGGGGATTCCAAAGACCCTAAACCCTAAACCCTAAACCCTAAACCCCAAACCCTAAACCCTAAACCCTAAACCCTTGATGCAACCTCCCCCACCCGGATTCAACCCTGGGGTTCTCTACACCAGGAAGGCATAGTATCCTCAGGCCCAGGTCCCAAACCTTCAACAAAAACAGCCGACATGTGTACACTTATATATATATATAAATAAATAAATATATATATATATATATACATAGTATACGTAAAATTTGTATCTGCATTCATATTTTTTTAGTATCTTCATCTGTACATACATGTCATACACGCAGAGCCCTGAAGGTCCTGCCGTGCAGCCTCCTGAGGCCAAAACAGCTGTAGAATCCGCTTGAAGAGGATCGAGTGGGCGATGAGGCCTCTGGTTCTCGAACTGAAGGTTTACGAAAAACAAGGGAACCCTCAAAATAGACCCCCCCCCCCCCCCCAATAGTAGGATTCCTGTATAATAAGGACTCCAAGAAGGTACTCTTATCTTCGGAAGCCCCCAACTAGATTTAGGAGTTTTCGGGAAAAGTTAGTGGCTCAGGTATAAGACCAAACTCGGCCCTACAGTCCTACACCCTAAGCCTTAACCTGTCAAGAAACAAACAACAGAAGTTGCATGCCTGTAGACCGAAGTCGACATCACCACGCAGCCCGAAAACTGCCCCCTTTGAAGGAGGCTTTCTTGTGTGATGAGAATGTAAAAGAGAACCTTGATTTGTAGAAACTGCCCTAAGCCCTAAACCTTGCACCTTGGGATGTTGCCCCCTAAACACAGTCCGTAATAGGGATTCTAAGCGGGTGTACTCTAATCCCCAGTAAGGACTGCAAGTGTAAGGGGGAACATCCCAACCTGTAACCCCTTAAAACGGCCCTTTACAGGGTTGATTGTGGGGTATACCCTGCAACCCCCTTTAAAAAAAACCCTGTTATAGGGTTGATTATGGGGAGTAAGACGCCTAATGGCCCCATAAACAAGGCACTTTCTAGGGTTGATTGTGGGGAGTATAAGGCCAAATAGCCCCACAAATAATGAAGTCCGAAAAACTGACCTTATAACCCTAAACCCTATACTGAACCCTCCACCCGACCGGGGCCACGGCCGACGACGGGCTCCTCGTCTTCGACGAGGATGCGCTTCATCAGGCTGGGCAGAGGTTTAGGGTTTAGGGTTTAGGTTTTAGGTTAATGGCTTAGGGGTTTCAGGGGATTTTGCGGCTTCGGGAATCTTGGGGCTGTGGGGATAGGGTGTTTGGGGTTGGTTGTGAGGTGTTGAAGAGTTTTGGTCCTCGAGTTCAGGGGTGCACTTTACGGCGTTAGGGTCTACTGGTTTAGGGTTGAGGTCTAGCTATTACACCCCAAACTGAACAGCTTCAAGCAAACCAGCACCTTATTTTGTTGTTGAGGGCATGCGGAGCGTTTTTGTTGTTCAGCTCCAGCATTCTTTTTGCAACATTCATCCCTCAGCAACCCGCTGTTCATGGAGTTTGTTGCCGGTCTTCACCACCTATGAACCCTCTTCACTCAAACACCCTCAGCCCTAAAGCCTGTAGGCCCAAGTAAACTCTATACTCCCCTTAGAACCTTAATAAAAATATTATTTTTAATATCCTCTTGGGTTTTATATCAACCAAAATAAAAAACAATTCCCAAGGGGGATATAGAACTAGGATTCAACGCTGGGTTCAACCTCAACTGCAGCTCTGGAACCAGAACCCCCACTTACCCACCCAAGATATTAACCCAGCTCTAAAGCCAAATACTAGTTGTACTATAACGCACCGAAAATATGAAATTACGTGCTAAATACTAGGATATGCTGTGCTAGGCTATGTACAATAGCAGACTTAGCTCAAAATCAATGCACTGTACTTATGTACTTCATTTGCTCGTTGTTTAGGGCCAGAAGTCGGATTGCTGTATCACTTACTTCTCCAATAAACAAGGGGGAAAAAGGTTAAACTTTAATATTCCTACTAAATAAGGACCATAAGGAAACCCAAAAAGTATAAAGTTCAACTAAAGGCGAAGTAAGTATGTACTGCTCACGAGGGCAAGAGGGGAGTTTTAGCTTGTCAGCTTGAATGCATGCAGGCCTCCTGACTCTTGCGTCGTCCTGCTTCAGGTTCTCCTTGCGGCTTTCTCCAGTCCGGTTTAGGGTTTAGGGTTTAGGGTTTAGGGTTTAGGGTTTAGGGTTTGGGGTGCGGCTTTCTACTCTCTAGCCTGACAAGAACACCGCGGGCCCTATATACCCCACTTCATGCAGGAACCGAAGGACACAGCGCAGCAACTGTTGCATCCCCAGCTGGATGTGACGTAGCCTACGTCGACAAGAGACAACCCATAGCTGGAGGTTAATCAATCCACCCTAAACCCTAAACCCTAAACCCTAAACCCCCCCATGCCACCCACCATGCTGGATAAAGCCACGCTGCAGGAGAACACGTCGGAAGAGACAAAAGCAAACACCATCCCGGCTTACGGTTTAGGGTTTAGGGTTTTGGGTTTTGGGCTCCTCCCTAAACTTCGCCGTCGCCTCGAAATCGGAACCCATCTCCCACTGGTGCTTTTCAGAACCCTCAGGTCCTTCTTGAAGGCACTTACTTCACTCCACCACGTCTGCGCCTGTGCATGCCGTCAACTCTGCAACGCCCTAACCCCCAAGCCCTGGACCCTCATCCCCTAAGTTCTTATATAGCTAGGCCGCCTCTACCCGAACTCCCAGAGGGGCTTGTTTAGTAGCCAGACCCTCTGAAAAGTAGTCCGAAAACATGATCCTCTTAAACCCAACAAGAGGAAGCATAACATATCCCGGCCCTTACCCAGGTTTCAGGTTTAGAAACCTCCCCAGTTGCCAAAACAACTAAGGCCTGGAGGCCTCCACTTGGGGGTATCCGAAGTTCAGTGTACCTTATTGGGGTCCTACTATTTGGGGGGGGGGGGGGGGACGCGGGGGGGCTGATTATAAGGGTCCTTTTGGTGGGGAGGCGGGGGTGATCCAACCCTAAACCCTAAACCCTAAACCCTAAAATCTAAAATCTTATTTTCGTAAACCCCCACTTGCTCCTACTCGGCTTGCTGGGCCCCAGGCCACTTCTGAGACGTCGAGGGCACACAAGGTGGCCGTAACTTCGGCCAACCTGGGGTTTAGGGTTTAGGGTTTAGGGTTTAGGGTTTAGGATATTTTCTCTAAGCCCCAAACCCCAAACTTGCCTAAAGCCTAAACCGTAAACCTAGTTGGGGTGTCTCTCTAACCTGTGCTACATCTGTGGTTCCGCGGGCCCTTATATTCAAGTCAGGTATCAAAAGAACCCCCCCCCCCCCAAGGCTTGAAGCTTGGGATTCTAATTGAACACCCAAAAGGTTTAGGGTTCTGGGTTTAGGGTAAACCCTAAACCCTAGACCCTAAACCCTATTGTTGAGTTCAGGGCTTAGAGTTTAGGCTTAGGCTAGGGCTCATGATGCTTCATCGGGCTCTTGTTTTCCAAAAAAAGGCCCCACCCTAGGTCTCCGTTCCCGTGAACCACGGAGCTCTCTAGCTAGGGTTTAGGGTTTAGGGTTTAGGGTTTATAGGGTTTAGGGTTGAGGGGCTTCATTGGTTCACAAGCGGTGCTAACGCAAGACATGGGACAAGGGGAGAGCTTCTTGTGAAGAATTCCCCCAGCAATATTGCGCCCGAGCATCTATTCAGCCCCTCGACACTACTGCTGCTACCCTAAACCCGTAAACGTATGGGGCTTAGGTCCCAATCCCCCCCCCTTTGCCCCGCCACAAGAAACAATAGCAAAAGGCCAGTAAACGGGCCTGAGGCCCTGTGAGAACCCCTCCCAAAAACCATCTATGCTTAGGGTTTAGGGTTTAGGGCTTAGGGTAGCAGCAGTAGTGTCCCAGGCTGATTAGATGCTCGGACGTTTAAACCCTATAAGCCCTATACCTTTAACCTTGTAAACTGTCCTAAGCCTCTCTCTCTCTCTCTCTCTCTCTCTCTCTCTCTCTCTCTCTCTCTCTCTCTCTCTCCTCTCTCTCTCTCTCTCTCTCTCTCTCTCTCTCTCTCTCTCTCTCTCTCTCTCTCTCTCTCTCTCTCTCTCTCTCTCTCTCTCTCTCTCTCCCCCCCAGGCATTCGAAACGTCAAGCAATAACCCTAGCCCTAAACCTTGAAACCCGTAAACCCTAAGCCGCTAAAACCCTATATAACCTCTACAACCTACTCCCCAAACACTAAACCCTAAACCCCTACTCCTTAAATCTTCAAAACCCTAAACCCCCTAAACCTAAGGCCGTACAATCACCAGCAATATCCTAAACCCTAAACCCTAAACCCTTTTGCAACAGGCTTCGTACTTCGCCTGGCTCTCACTCGCAGGGCCTGTTCTCTGAACAAGGCAAGCAAGGAAGTATCTGAGACAACAACAAGAGAAAATGCATGTTCTAGCAGCGGCTACACGGAATTGGGAGGTCTCGCCGGCATCACGCGTCTTGGCCCTCAGCATCATCTTCGGGTTGCATGGCTCGATCTCGCCACTCGTCTTGAGCTTGTCGTTCAGCACGTCTCCGTAATTTTGCCTCTCGTCTTCTCTGATAGTGCTGTTCTCGGAGGCGCTCAAGGGGCAGAGTCTCGCGTGAAGAAAAGGAACAGCACGTGTCGGCACGATCACTATGCCATCCCACTGGCTTGTCTGGCACCGAGGAAGGAGATGGATTGCAATACTTGTCTGATTGCAGGGCCTCCTCCAGGTGGTATACCTCTGATTGCAGCTTCTGAATGAGAGCGTCCTGCTGTTTTGCCAATTCCTCAGCTTGCGCGAACTGCACTCTAACCTGGCTCATTACATCGTCCATGAGAGTTCATTGAACTTCCGTGATGGTGTTGGCCTCGATTTGTGTGGATTGTGGAAGCGTCCTTTGCTCACTAACCATGATGGCATCGTACAGTCTGATCTCAGAAGATCCGGGAAGCAGAAAAGGCGCAACAGCATCATCTCGCACAGAGTACTCAGCGGTCAGAGCATACAGGGCGGAACTCAAATGATCCACCACCTGCTGTTCCTTCAGCCTGCGAGAAAGTCGGAGCGAGAATCCGAGGGAAGATGCTAGTTTCCTGCGATTGCTCTCCATGGAAGCTCACGGGTACTTGCACTCAATTGGGCTGCCCATTTGGACCTCGTAGCAAAATGGCTTGAGCCAAAATGGCTTGAGCCGTAGCCATTAAACCCTAAACCCTAAACCCTAAACCCTAAACCCTAAACCCTAAACCCTAAACCCTAAACCCTAAACCCGGCAAATGGCGGGGGGAGGGGGGGAGGGGGGGGGAAATCCTCGGCCAATGGCTCCTCCAGCTTCTCAGGGCCAGCGGCCTGCAGCCGGAGACTCACTGCTTTTTTCATTAATTAAACACGCAAATTAATGTAAATATCAATTTAAATGTAAATATAAATAAATAAATAAATACATATATATATATATATATATACACATATACATATACATATACATATATATATATATATAATATACATATTTTGTCTTCCGTGGTTTTCTTTTCTGGGGCGCTAGTAGCCGAGGATTGAAGTGGAGGGTTTTGGGGCGGCTTGGGGTTTAGGGTTTTAGGGGCTTGAGGTTGAACTAGGGTTTGAGCCCTGGACCCTAAACCCTAAAGGGTTTTGAGTGTAGGGGTTTTGGGTTTTGAAGTGTATCAGGAGTTTAGACTTTAGCCTGAGTCCCCTCAACCCTAAACCCTAAAACCCCCCGGTTTGCTGCCGCCGTAGGCCCGGGGCCATGTTGAAGGAAGAGATAAGAAGGGGCCCAAACAGTTTGAGACTGATCGCATCTCCAACCTATTTAACTTCCTTTTTTGGTTGAGCTTTTGCTCGCTGAGGGAATCAGGATGTTTGGTTTGAGGAATCGAGGGCTCTAATGGTTGATGAAGTCGGGAGTGAAAGTGTAAATTGGAGGTGTTACGGGCTAAAGCAAACGGATTTGTTGGTTGTTCTGGTCTGACTGTACTGTTTTCTACGGGCTTTTAATGTTAGTACCCATCGCAGTGGCAATCGCAGTCAAACCCTTGTAGCAGCAGTAGTGCTAATAACCATCTTCGCTTGATCTTGCTATTGTGACCCTAAACCCAGTGAAAAAGGCCCAGGCTCATACTACGGTTGCAGAGACGTCCCGGGGTTTGGGTTTTGCGGCACACGGCTTTGGCAGAAGGACCGATTGTCAGGGTTGAAAGCCCAGGGCTAAACCCTAAACCCTAAACTTGAAACCCTAAACCCTAAACCCCAAACCCCAAAGGAAGCGCAAGTTTCCGCGTCGCATGGTCGCAGAGGGAAGCAGCGACTCTTGCAGCCTCAAAGGCCGCAAGAGGACATCTAGCATCAAGTCTCCTAAAGCATCCTAAAGCTAGGCCTGCCCTAGTTGAAGGGCTGACGAGTAGCACCAAGGTGCAATGCTGGCACATGCTACCCACAGACGCCCCCTATACCTATACTCCCTAATGTCACAGGATGCCCTTCCTTCGCAGTCAGTTTAGTTGAAGCCCTAAGCCCTCAAACCTTAGACAAGACATATGTTCATATTTTCTTGATATAAGGTGTGTAGAAATAAACAAATAAATAAATAAAAAAGAAAAACAAGTAAATAAGTATAAAGATACACACACATATATATATATATGTATATTTCTGTATATTTACATAAAGAAATAAATGAATAAATGAATAGATAAAACATATATATATATATAAGTATATCTGTATATACATACACCTGAACTAAGGAATATAATCTTGGGCTCGCTAGGTACATCACCAGCGATTCGAAAGAAGCAGGAGATGCTCCCTTTGAGGAGATTCGTGTGCTTTGCCCAAGCAGTCTGGCAGTTCGTCCCTGCTATTTCAGTTTAGGGTTTAGGGTTTAGGGTTTAGGGTTTAGGATTTAGGGTTTAGGGTTTAGGGTTTAGGGTTTAGGGTGTAGGGTGTAGGGTGTAGGGTTTAGGGTGTAGGGTTTAGGGTTTAGGGTTTAGGGTTTAGGGTCTGGGTTTAGGGTTAGGTCAGGGTTCGAGGTTCTTCGTTTAGGGTTTCGGGATTAGCGGGGTGTGATTACCGAACTGAACTTCGGAGCTTAAGGTTAGGGTTGTTCCAAAGAAGGGCCCTCCCCTGATAGGTACAATGCTATGCCTGTTAAGTATTGTCCTCTAGAATTCTGAGCTTAGGTTTTGGACAACAAGTCTCTATACACCCTTGTGGTCTTCGCACCTGTCCTAACCCCTACCTTGGTCTGTCTACCCGGAGCTCCTTACACATCTACAGCCCGAGACTCTACACCCAGAACCCTAAACCCTAAACCCTAAACACTGAACCCTACACCCTAAACTCTAACTCAAAGCCTACCAACCCTTCAACCCTAGGCCCCAAAACCCACCTCAGACTCTCATGCCCCTGACGCCCACGTTGCTGCTGTTTGCAAAGCTCACCGTTGTGCTGACAGCACCAGCCTACGTCCGTCAACCTTGTGCTTGGGGGTTCATGGCACTTAGTAACCCAAGAATACCTGTACTTAGAACCCAATAACCCTATTATGTGGGCGATAATGGGATACTAAGCCTGAACCAGGAAGCCAGGCTTTGCTTGGAGGCACTAAGCAGATCAGGTTTAGGGTTTAGGGTTTACGGTCTGGGGTTTATGGTTTAGGGTCTGGGGTTTATAGTTTAGGGTTTGGGGTTTATGGTTTAGTGTGTATGGTGTTTAGGGTTTTTTGGTTTATAGGGTTATGAGATTTGGGGTTTAGGGCTTGGGGCTTCCTAATGTATAACCCACCCCTCCATTTATGGCTCCGATTCACAATCGGGGTCCCCTAAAACCAGCATCATGTGGATTTTTCTGCTATTCTCGGGGCGGAAGGTGTAGGTTTGGGTCTCCCTAAACCCTAAACCCTAAACCCTAAACCCTAAACCCGAAAACCTAAGCCCTAAACCCTAAAACATCCTGTGAATGTAAGCCCAACCCTCGTGGCATGAAAGCAACCACCGTATATGGGGCGAATTGCGAATTCCCCGAAGAAAGCCTAGAATAGATCCGGGGCATTTTTTCCAAGCAAGGGAGAGTAACACTGAGAACCAGCAGAATGAAAACTGCTACCGGAGAACTGATGACATAGGGTTCCGAGACAAGAGGCTTGTGGCTTTGAGGTTTGCGGTTCGAAGTTTGGGGTCAAGTAAGGGTGGACAAAGGTCCCCCTAGATCGAACGCAGGCTTACATGCAGTGCACGCTGAGAAGACTGTACCAAATGAGTCCAGCGTGGAAGGATTGCCTGGCTCTGATCTCATCGTCAGGCCAGGAATTCGCATCTTGCCCCAACTGCTTGTTGACAGAATGCCGCGGGGGGCCTGGAACTGCTTACCTGGTCGTGAACTGTCCCGAAAAGGGGCGGCATGCAAGCGGCAGTTGGAGTGGCACCACTAGGGTGCAATGAAGTCTCTGCAGCTGCAAGCAGTATAAGCAGTCAAACACTCTACAAACGAATTAAAACAAGGCAGTTGGGATGTTCCCCCTTACAGTAACAGCCCTTAATGGGGAATCAGAATCGGGGGTACTCTAATCCCTATACAGCCCTGAGTGAAGAATCAATAATCGGGGGTACTCTAATCCCTATTAAGGACTGTTAGTATACGGGGGAACATCCCAACAAGGCAAGTTGGTGTTGGCTATGCACGGGCAGCAAACCAACTCCAGCGGACCAAAGCAGGGAATCGCAGACTCGCGCAGCCTCCGCACGTCGGCAGGGCACGTCGACTTCAAGAGTACCCTAGGGTTTAGGGTTTAGGGTTTAGGGTTTAGGGTTTAGAGTTTAGGGTCTAGGGTTTCCTGTAACCCCAAACATTCTTCAGAACGTTCTCTCTTCTCTTTTCGCGGCAGTTCTCTCCCTGCACACCATGTCTGTGATGCAAAGAATGCAAGCCCTGACCAGATCCATCTAACATCGCCTCACAGCACGGCCCCGCGCACTCCCACGCAGACTTTACTTGCGAGGAACGTCTGGGTTTAGGGTTTAGGGTTTAGGGTTTAGGGTTTAGGGTCTAGGGTTTAGGGTTTAGGGTTTAGGGTTTAGGGTTTAGGGTTTAGGGTTTAGGGTTTAGGGGTTTTTCTCACCCGTGTCGCAAGCGTTTACGGGTTTAGGGTTTAGGAACTTACTTGCGAAGAACGTCGGGAGACACGAGTCCGAAGGGGGGGTCTGAAGATACGAATGGGATCATCTCCATCATGCAGTCGATTCCTTCTACCGGGTTTAGGGTTGGTTTAGGGTTTAGGGTTTAGGGTTTAGGGTTTAGGGTTTAGGGTTTAGGGTTTAGGGTTTAGGGTTTAGGGTGCCTTCTTGAGGTTCTCGCAGACTGCGTATGTGCACGGGCTGGCCATTCTGCGCTACACACCATCTTCGACATGCAGACCCGTGAAAAAAACAACTAAGTCCGAGCCTGGGAAAGGCATTGCGGCAGCAAAATGCTAGCCCCGGATGCACGGAAAGTGACTTTTAGGCTGTTATATGTACAAAGGATATTCATATGTATACATATTTGTATATGTGTATATATATATATATACATATGTGTATATATACACACACACACTTAGGATTTAGGGTTCTCATGCTGCAATGCCAATCCAGAACTCAATTCTGGGATCAGATGAGTCACCTCTGCGGAGTAGGTGCGCCTCTTACAAGTCCCCCTTTGTGGGCCGCTCGGGGGCGGGCCTAGATCCATGAGCAAAGCTGCAGCTATGTGCATGCCAAGCTCCTGAAATTACCACCTCGCCCCTCGGGCCCCGAAAAGTCTGCAATTTTTCGAAACGACCTGAAGGACTCTCAAACCCTAAACCCTAAACCCTAAACCCTAAACCCTAAACCCTAGTGCCTGAGAATTCAAAGGGGAGGGCGCCCAGTCCCCGGAGGTGCCGCGGGCGGTTCCGCGCCCACGTTCCCGTCTAGTCCTGCTTCAGGAATCGGCGCGGCTCGATCCAGCCCCTCTCCACCGACTCCCGATAGCCTTGGCGTTTAGGGTTTAGGGTTTAGGGCTTTAACAAACAGAGACACTACAACTGTAAATAGCTTTGAGCTTTTTTGAGGGTTCCTGCAGCAAGTCCCGGTAGCGAGTGGAGAAGTGCACAAGATGTTGGGGGGGCGGGGTTCCAGTAGGTGAAGATCTCATTCAGCAGGGGCGAAGAAAGTGAACTACTCAACTTCCAGAAAACCCTAAACCGCAAAACCCAAAAACCCTATACACTAACCCCCTAAACCCAAACCCGGAGCCCCCTGCGCCAACAAAGAAGCCCAAACACCGAAGAGTTTTTTAGGGTTTCAAGCGCACCTTCCAAGAACAACAACTAGATCAGCACTTCCCAGAAGAGAAGGAAAAGCCCCGAAAGCCCAAGGCTCCATAAAGTCGGATGAGCTGAAGGAGCCCTTGAAGTAGAATCCGCTCTGAAAGCCCCCTAAAGTAAACCCTAAACCCTAAGCCCTAAGCCCTAAGCCCTAAGCCCTAAGCCCTAAGCCCTAAGCCCTAAGCCCTAAGCCCTAAGCCCTAAGCCCTAAGCCCTAAAGTAGGATCAGCTTAAGCCCTAAACCCTTTTAAACTAAACCCGAAACCCCCCAAAGTCGGATCAGCTGAAGGATGCCTTTTAACGATAAAGAAGAAAACCTGTAATTGCCCGGTATGGCTTGTTCTGTTGCGGGGGAGCCTCCTGAACCCTAAACCCTAAACCCTCAACCAGTGACTAGTAAAGCCTCCAGCCTCAAAGCTCAAGAGATTAAGACTCGTACCGGTCAGGTTGCACCCGCAAAGGTTTCCCTTAATACACTCCCTTTATGGCCCTTGGATCGCCTTTGGAATCTTGAAAAAGGGTCCCAAAACCCAAGGGTTTGGGGTTTAGAGTTTTTGTTTGCCACCCGCCTAGCAGACCCCAGTGGGATCAATCCGCAGGGAACAGTCGTGGGTATATGTGTTACGGTTCGCAAAAGGGGCCCCGATACAGTCACCGCTCGAAAACCTGATCCCACTCCAAGCATATAAACAGTACGGGTGTGGGACAGGGTAATATGGGGCTGTTATCCAGGCCTGGCACTTCGACCCCTGCACCTCTTCAGATGCCATGGGACCGGCGCCGCATTTGAAACACAAACAAAAAGGGTCTGGGCAGAGGGCCCCCTCTGGTGGCCTTTGAAAGCCCCTCGGTATGGCACGTTTGCGTGCCACGCCCACCTCGAGTGAGACGCTTCCCAAGCCACCTTTCATGTTGCACCAGCAGACCGCTGAGTCTCTCTTTCCAGGGTTTAGGGTTTAGGGTTGCAACATTGCGGATGCAAGGTAGAGTCCCATGAAAGGGGACCGAAATCTGCACCGCCACGGACCCAGACGTGGAAAACCACAAAACCTTACACAACTCCCACAAAAAACCTCAGCAACACAAGCAAAATCTCAAGCCCTCAGCCCTGAAACCCTGAATTTTGGGGTTTCCGCTTCCCCCCCCTTCCTGCCCCTAAGCCCTACACCCTAAACCCTAAAACCTAAACCCGAAACCCCGAAACCATGCCCCAACAAACAGGCAGAAGCCGGGGAGCTCCAGTGAGGCCAGCCCTCGCGATCCATCTTGTAGTTCCAGAAGAACCATCCCCACGTCTTAGTTTGAGGCAGGAATCTCTTTGTTTTGGCTTGTGGTGCTTGTAGGGGTTCATAGGTTCGAGGGTCCTAAACCCTAAGCTTGAGACCGGCTGCCTCCGCAGCTGCAGTGTTTTTGAATTTATGATTTTTTTTTATGAAATCATGGGTTTAGGAATTTACGAATCTGGAAACGAGGCTTTTGGATTTTATGATTTTTCTGTTTTTTTTCGATGGTTTTTGGCCAGTCTTAGTATTTGTGACCCCTTGGGGTGCAGCTCGAACTGAGCTAATCCAGGTGTTTTCCCAAATTGCCGGCCCTGCTGTGCATGCAGTGTCAAGATAGATATGCCATGTCAGCGCGAACCCATTGGTGTGGCAAGCACCGGAACCACCGTCGGTAAAGGGGCCAGGCTCCATTAATCTCGTGGGTTGAGTCCGGGGCCATGTTCGGGTCATCGGAGGCTCCTCGTTCGCCTGACGAAAGGCCCAGGCCCCACGTCGCGCCAGGCTCGCAGCCTCTATAAAACAATCGTAATTTTTTAAGGCCATGCTTTTGGCTTCGTAAATATTTTGTAAATATTTCGTAAAATGAAATCAATCAAAAACATGGAGTCAGAGATCGAAGCAATGGGTGGGCTGGAGGATGGACACCAAAATCGTAAAAACATCGAAAAACACATGGGTTTTTTCGATTTTTTTACGATTGCCGGGGAAATGGTCGCATTTTGGGCATGGAGCCCCAAATCGTAAAAAATCGCAAAAACCATGTGTTTTACGATTTTTTTTACGATTTTGGTGTTGTAGAGTCGGTGTGGTGTCAGAATTTTGGGCATGCGGGCCCCAAATCGTAAAAAAATCGAAAATACCAAGGCGTTTTTCGATTTTTTTACGAATGCAGCCCAAATACAATTTATGAAAATTTTATGGTTTTGCTCCTTGGGCGGGGCTTGCGAAATCGACGCCTGGCAGTCCAGGACTTGCCAGGCCGACTGCTTGAGGCAAGGCTGGTGGTTCCAGGGTTTGCCACACCAATGGGTTCGTGCTGACCTGGCAGTCTTGAAGGTTGTCAGGCAGTCTGCTTTTGTTTAGCAACTGAGCAGCAGGAGTCTGTGTACATGATGCGAATGTAGAATCTTTTCTATATACATATATATATATATAGTGGGGCCAGAATCTTTGAACAGGAGCCATGTGCACACATCCAAGTTGGCGCCGAATATTCTGAACATAAGAACTTGCTGCAGGGTGTGGTACTTGCCACGAAACAGAAATAAAACAGCATGATTTTTTTGACCATATCATCGTACTAAGTCAACATGATTTTTTGCCATCATTTTCATAAATTTTTCATAAATCCGAAATATTGAAAATCATAAAAAAATCATAAATTAATTAATTCAATGTTTTGCCAACCTGCAGGGTTTTGCCGGTCTCAACCCTAAGCCCTATAGACCCTATTTGGCCCTAACGGGGCTCGGGACATTAAGGTTATTAACACTAAACCCTAAACCCTAAACCCTAAACCCTAAACCATTAGGTGTGTGTGTGTGTGGGGCGGGGGGTCGAGAGTTCGCATGAAAGGGTCTAAAGGCATGGGACTCAGGAAGCTGAAGGCCGCAGGTAGGGTTTAGGGTTTAGGGTTTAGGGTTTAGGGTTTAGGGTTTAGGGTTTAGGGTTTAGGGTTTAGGGTTTAGGGTTTAGGGTTTAGGGTTTAGGGCTTAGGACTCAGGGCTTAGGGTTGAGGGTTTCGGGGGGGGTCTAGGGAGCGTAGGGTTTAGGGTTTAGGGAGTTTAGGGATCATGAGGCTCGAGGGCTCCAGTGTGGTGGTTGAAAGGATATCCTTTCGTTGGCGGTGCATCGGTGGTTGAGCTTCTGTGGTCTAGGGTTTAGGGTTTAGGGTTTAGGGTTTAGGGTTTAGGGTACTTAAGATGTAGATGTATGTGCCTCAAAGAGCCCAGCCGTCCCACACAACCAAGGTGGAGAGGAAATGGGCACCGTGTACAGGCTGCGTTGCTTTCTACACCAAAACAAGTATACTAGCGTGTGTTAGCTTGGTCAAAGCTTTAGGTTTTCTGGGGTGGCTGAAGCCCGAAGATAGAATTGTGGGCACATAGCACAGGGTTTGGGATCTGTGGGTGCTTGTGAAGGGCCTCATTTGAAGGCCTGTTGATGGATGCCCCTCATCACTCACTAACCCCTCTCCTGCGCCCGAGACCCTGGGCGCTCTAGTCAACACTAAGCCCTTTTACCTCTCTATGGGCACCACCCAAGCCCCGGACTCTCTAGCTTACACAGTAACCCTAAACCCTACCGATTCCCCCGAACACCCTAAATCTCTAGCCCCTGAGCCGGCTCTCAAACCTAAAAAGCCATGATCCCCAAACTCCTAAAGCCCTGAATGCTGCAACGTGGCTTCCTTAGATGAAAGATTTCGGGTCGAGGTTCAGGAGACCAGACGGACCCTTCGAAACCCCAAAACCCTAAGCACTCCCTAGCCCTCTATCTATACTCGGAGGCTTGGGGCACTTAGCAGCCCATTCTAAGTGTAGTTACTGGGTTGGGGTTTAGGGTTTAGGCTTTAGGGCTTAGGGTTTAGGGCTTAGGGTTTAGGGAACCCATTGTAAGTGTAGCTATCACCCACATAGTAAGCCCCTTAAGAACCCTTATAGGGTTGTAATTGAGTTCTAAGTACAGTTGTAATTGCATTACCAAGTACCCTGAACCTCCATGGACTCCAAGTAAGGTCCCTTACAAGGGCCCTAAACCCTAAACCCTAAACAGGCTCCAAGCGGCATGCTTTTCGGCCAGGCTAACTTGCCGATGGAAGAATTGCCCGGGCCAGCTTCGGTTCGTGTAGTAGCCTGCCGGGTTGTCTGAGGTGGGTTTAGGGTTTAGGGCGGTGCCTTCGTTTGGTTCCGCAGTCGACAAGCGGACTAGCCCGAGACAAGGATTTGGTTTAGGGATTCTCGGCTTCTGCTGCCACAGAGGCACCCGAAAAAAGGATCCTGATGTCAAAAATGCTTTTGCACTGTCACTTGGACATGCTAGGACGCCCAATTTTGAAAGATTCCGGGGCAAGGGCCTTATCACCCAAAATCTAAGACTGGTCGGCCTAGGCCCGAAGCCCTAGACTCGTTTGTCTGAAGCCTTTCGGACCCTGAACCCTAACACCCTAAACCTGAACCCCTGAACCCTAAACTCTAGAAACCACCTGAAGTACCCCAAGCCCTAATGCCCTAAACCCTAAACCCTAAACCCGAAACCCTAAAGCCCTAACAGGAACGACAGAGTCGCCATGGCCTTCGGATTCGGGCTTCAGGGCAAGGGAGAACTCGCCGAGGATCCTTGGCGATTGCAGCCCGCACTACCCTAAACCCTAAACCCTAAACCCTAAACCCTAAACCCTAAACCCTAAACCCTAAACCCTAAACCCTAAACCCTAAACCCTAAACCCTTCGGTTTTTAGGGATGCAAGGCTTTAGGGGTTAGGGTGTGGGACTTGGGGTGTCAGTCGCCCCCTTGGCTGCGCTGGTTCGAAGTTTTGATCAGGGATTCCGACATGTCCACTTGTGTAGTCTTTCATAGGCCCGACCCCCTGGTTTCAATATGACTTGCCCCTAAACCCTAAACCAAAAACCCTACACCCTAAACCCTAAAGACTGAAAATTGCCTGCGGCTACAGCACGAGGTCTCCCCACTTGGGCTGCCCAGAACTCTCGAAAAAAATGTCCCTAAACCCTATAAACCCTAAACCCTTTTCTGACCCCGCGAGCTCGGCCGGGTTCCACAGCCGTCCAAGCAGCCCTCCGGACCACTCGTGCAAATGTCAACATTGTGTCTGGGATCCAAGGCCTAGCACTCGTGACTATGCCCCGAGGTCAGGAAGGAACGGCCCTGGCCTAAACCCTAAACCCTAAAGCCTAAAACCCTAAAGCCCTAGCCCCGCTTTTTGGGAGAGACTGGGAAAGCCTGCCGGGACTGCTGCGTTGAACAGAGCGACCCTGTGGAGTTTAACCTGCAGCCCTAAGCCCCGCAAAAAGACTCTGCCTTAACCACCAAAATCCGCAATGCCCCGAAGCCCTATAAACCCCAACAGCCCGACATAAACCCCTAACCCCCTAAACCTTAACCCCTGAAACCGTGAACCCTAGACCCTTCTGCTTCCGGAAACCTGCTCCTCACCGGGTTTCGAAACCCTAATCCCCCAAAACCATAAAGACCCTAAAACATCCTAAACCATCCCAAAACCCGAGAGAAACCTGAAAACCCCAAGAAAACCCATCATAAAACCCCCCAAAAAACCTAAGCCCTACAAGCCCGAAAAAAAAGCAACCCTGACCTGGCGGCCCAGGTTCACTGGGAAGGGCCGGAAGTCTTGCTCCACCAGGGTACTGGAGAGCGACTCCGCCTTCCGGGGCTTCAGGCTTCAGGGTTTAGGGTTTAGGGTTTAGGATTTTGGGTCTAGGATTTTGGGTTTAGGGTTTGGGGCTTGGGGTGCTAGGGGGTTTGGGGTTTGGGGCTTTAGGGGGCTTTAGGGAGTTTAGGGGCCTTAGGTGGTTATTTTTATTTTTGTTTTTTTGGGGGGAGGGGGGGGGGGGGGGGGTTTAGGGCTTTGGGGACTTTAGGGTTTTGGGGTTTAGGGCTTAAGGCTAGTAAAGGCATCCAGGGTTCAGGGAACTAATGAGAGCTAATCTGAGTTTTGGTCATGTTTTGAAAGGTCCGCAATGGCCTCATACTTGTGGTGCCCCACATTGGGCCTTTTTTCGGGGGACATATCTCTTTTCCAAAAGTAGATCCCTGTAAGGTTTTTTTTAGATGACCCAGTCGTAGGATGTAGTAGGGGTACTATTTGGGGGCTTCTAATTTTTGGGGTATCCTAAACCCTAAACCCTAAACCCTAAACCCTAAACCCTAAGCCCTAAACCCTAAACCCTAAACCCTAAACCCTAATCTTTTCGGGGCAGAGGGAGTCTCTTCTGGCCTTCAATACATCTCCCCTGCTCCGCCGCTCCCACCCCCAAGTTGAATGGGAGCAGATTCAGGCAGCAGCTCCTTGCCTCTGAGGGTTTAGGGTTTGAGGTTTTAGGTTTTGGGATTTCAGGTTTTTAAAGGGTTTAGGGTTTTAGGTTTTAAAGGGCTTAGGGTTTTGAGGTTTTTAGGTTTAAAGGGTTAAGGGTTAGGGCTCTTGGGAGCGCCCTCATCTACTATTTGCTTAAGAACCCCAAAAGAAATAATAATAATCTCTATATTACCCCGAAAAAAAGGAGGAGCATTTTCTTTGTCTGGGGGTTCTTAAGCAATTAGTAGAAATCACCCTTGCGCCTGTACATGTTCTTCCACACTTTCGGTCTCATCTCCCATGCACTGGTAGTGATGGTAGTCCACGACAATGCGGCCAGACACCTGAACTCCGCATCGAACCCAATAAAGCCAATAACCCGAAGGCTTCCTGTGGAGAAACCCTAGAAACCCTGAAAACCCTAGAAACCCTATAAACCCTATAAACCCTATGAACCCTATCAACCCTATAAACCCTATAAACCCTAAACCCTAAGGCATGGCAAAAACTAGGAGCCGTAGGAGCCGACTGTGGGTCGTAACGATAACTACGAGAACTATGGTAAGTCGTAGCCTCCTCCCTCTTTCATGTGCCTGGGTCAGCTGACGCTCAAACCTAACAGTAACCCCCTCCCCCCCCCCCTTTTTTTGCATCTGCAGCTCAGGAACCGTAAAACACTACACCCTATAAACCCCATAAACCCTATAAACCCTCGAAACCCTATAAACCCTATAAACCCTACAAACCCTATAAACCCTCGAAACCCTATAAACCCTATAAACCCTCGAAACCCTCGAAACCCTATAAACCCTAGAAACCCTATAAACCCTATAAACCCTGAAAACCCTGAAAACCCTATAAACCCTATAAACCCTATAAACCCTACAAACCCTCGAAACCCTAGAAACCCTAGAAATACACCCTCGAAACCCTCGAACCCTATAAACCTAAACCCTATAAACCTATAAACCCTATACACCCTCGAAACCCGCGAAAACCCTAGAAAACCCTATAAACCCTAAAACCCTAAAACCCTATAAAACCCTATAAACCCTATAAACCCTGAAAACCCTATAAACTAACCCCTACCCTAAACCCTATTAAACCCTGAAAACCTAGAAACCCTAGAAAACCCCAGAAACCCTGTAACCCCAGAAACCCTGTAAACCCTATAAACCCTATAAACCCTATAAACCCTATAAACCCTATAAACCCTATAAACCCTGTAAACCCTCGAAACCCTAATAAACCCTATAAGCCCTATAAACCCTATAAGCCCCATAAACCCTATAAACCCTATAAACCCTATAAACCCTATAAACCCTATAAACTCTATAATCCCTATAATCCCTATAAACCCATAAAACCCTATAAACCCTATAAACCCTAAAACCCTAAACCCTAAACCTTGCGCATTCCTCAGCTGCGGGGCCCCCTGAAGCTTCTCCAGGGTCCAGCGGTCAACGTCCCAGCACGTGTCGAGCACCTCGGCGCGGGGACTCGGGGGTGTTTAGGGCTTAGGGTTTAGGGTTTAGGGTTTAGGGGTTTAGGGGTTTAGGGGTTTAGGGGTTTAGGGGTTTAGGGGTGTTTAGGATTTCGAGCATGGGGGGTCTGTACATGAAGCACCAAAAGGTTTGGGGCTACTCGTAAGGGTGTCAACTACCCTACAAAAACACTGCAAAAACCCTATAACAAGCGTATAAAAACACTATAAAGACCCTATACAAACCCAATAACAACAAAAAAACGTATAACAACCCTATAACAAAAAAAAACA
>CAJNDS010002568.1:75000-162500 GCA_905221605.1 Symbiodinium natans
ACAAAAGCAGAGTTTGAGGGTACCTACATAATTGCTTAAAAGGGTCTACATAGGGGTTTAGGGTTTAGGGTTTAGGGTTTAGGGTTTAGGGGATTGCAGGTTACCTCATCCCCTCACTCCCGACTACTGTAAGAACCAGCAAGTGGGTTTGGGATCCAGTCCGAGTGCGAATGCCAAGAAGGAGTGGAATCCACCCACAATTTCTATCCTGAACCCTAAACCCTAAACCCTGAACCCTAAACCCTAAACCCTAAACCCTAAACCCTAAACCCCACAGTTTCCATAAAGGCTCTGCGACGAAGAAGTGGGAGCTGCGCACGCTACAGGTGGGACGGCCTTGACATGAACCTCGCCCTTTCAAGCCTCAGTCCTACATCTATGTTCCATCGGTGATGCACTATAAAGGCAAAGGAAATTCCTCGTAGCCGCACCCTAAACCCTAAACCCTAACCCTAAACCCTAAACTCTAAACCCTAAACCCTAACCACTAAACCCTAAACCCCAAACCCTAAACCAGCAATGCGTGTGTAGACATCTTCTGGAGATCTCACGTCCCGGAGAACTCAACCCCCCAAAGATTCCCAATTCGCCATGTGTTTTGCTGTTACCCCAGGATCTCTGCTCCCTAGGGCCCTCTGTACCTACAGTTACGGGTTTAGGGTTTGGGGTTTAATTAGGGTTTAGGGTTTGGGGTATGGGCTATACCTACTAGTTAAGGGGCAGTTACTACTAAACTGTAGGAAAATAGAACCGGAGGTCCAGGAAAATCCTCCGCCCTGAAGCTACAGGACAGCCCCCTAAACCCTAAACCCTAAACCCTACACCCTAAACCCTAAGTCGTAAACCCTAAACCCTAAACCCTAAACCCTAAACCCTAAACCCTAAACCCTGAACCCTTCCACACCCCCACGCAAGGCTGTGCCGCGCCTTTCGCTGTCCCCAGCGCGCCGCGACGGCGCGGACAATCTCCAGGTTCTTCCTATGCGCCCAGGGTTTAGGGTTTAGGGTTTGGGGTTTGGGGTTTAGGGTTTAGGGTTTAGGATCTAACCCAAGGGTGGTCCGCCCGCGCACGATCTATGGCGTTCTGTGGCAACTTCGTTGCCTGGGGAGGTAACCAGACATACCGAGCCAGATCTTCGCGACACCCGATGGCATGCACAGCGAAGTAGGGTTTAGGGTTTAGGGTTAGGGTTTAGGGTTTAGGGTTTAGGGTTTAGGGTTTAGGGTTTAGGGTTTAGGGTTTAGGGTTTAGGGTTTAGGGTTTAGGGTTTAGGGTTTAGGGTTTAGGGTTTAGGGTTTAGGGTTTAGGGTTCAGGGGCAAAGTCCGAGTTCTTTGACAGTACAGAGCCTTTGAAAGGCGAGAACGCGATGAACAGTGGTGCAGACGGCACATTTTTGACAATGCATAGACAAGCCAGCAGCTTCGTTGCTGCTTAACGGCTGTGGCGAGCAGACGAGTGGCACAACTGCAAAAGGACCAAGCGAGGTCGGGCACAAAACTTCCAGGCCCCACGTGGAACAATTAGGATATCGTTGGGTATAGAGCCGCGACCGTTAAGCTCACAAGGCCGCGGAGGTTGACGTCATGGTAGGGTTTAGGGTTTTAGGGTTTGGGGTGTAGGGTTTAAGGATTTAAGGGGTTTAAGGGTTACTGGGTTTACAGGGTATAAGGGGTTTAAGGTTTAGGGCTTAAGGGTTTATAAGGTTTAAGGTTTAAGACCTTAGGGTTTAGGGTTAAGGTGTTTAGGGCTCACAGGGTTTAGGGTTTAGGGTTTAGGGTTTAGGCTTTAGGCTTTAGGCTTTAGGGTTTAGGGTTAAGGTGTTTAGGGCTCAGAGGGTTTTGGGAAGATTGCCGACTGGAGGCTCTCGGTGTGCTGGCTCGAGCCAGTCCACTTTGCCACTTTGGCCGCTGTGGTGCTCACCTCGGAAAGGTTTAGGGTGTAGGGTGTAGGGTGTAGGGGGGTTTAGGGTTTAGGGAACTACCCCTAAGAGCCCTAAACGCAGAGGACTGCGACTGCGGAAATACGCGGGAAGGCGTCATGGGGTAGACTTGGGGCTTTCTACATGAGTTTGGGGTTTAGGGCTATGAGCTTGGCTTGGTGGCCATTTTTTGCATTTTTGAGTGAGATTTTGCCAGCTCAAGAAGAGGATAGTGAGTTCGCGCCGTCTCAAGCGCAGTCAAACCAGTCTGCGCCTTTTCAATGAAGCCCTAAACCCTAAACCCTAAACCCCTAAAACCCTGTAAACCCTGAGGCGTGAACACCCCAAACCCCCCGAAACTGAAGCACCTTACGCCCCAAGCGCCCTAAACCCTAAACCCTAAACCCTAAACCCTAAACCCTAAACCCTAAACCCTAAACCCTAAACCCTAAACCCTAAACCCTAAACCCTAAACCCTAAACCCTAAAAGCGAAAGCCCTAACCCTATATCCCCCAATACCCTCTGTTCCACCCTCAACCTCCCCCCTTTACCTAAACCCTAAGACCCCTAACCCCTAAACCCTAAACCCACAGAGCCCACAAAGCTTGCAGAAAGAGGCGCCATTCTGTGAGCCGGACAGCCCGTGGAGGTCCAGGAGCACTTTGAGGCCATACTTCTCGGCCCAGTCGAACCTTAAAGAACTCGAAAGGGTTTAGGGTTTAGGGTTAGGGTTTAGGGTTTAGGCGTTTAGGGTTTAGGGTTTAGGGTTTAGGGTTTAGGGTTTAGGGTTTCGCCTCCAAACTATGCATCGCCATGACTTTAGGGGTACTTTGGGGTCGAGATCTCTTGCTGTGCCTGCGTTTTAGGGTTTAGGGTTTAGGGTTTTAGGGTTTTAGGGTTTTAGGGTTTTTTAGGGTTTTAGGGTTTTAGGGTTTTAGGGTTTTAGGGTTCTAGCGTTCTAGGGTTTTAGGGTTTTAGGGTCTTAGGGTCTTTGGGTTTTAGGGTTTCAGGGTTTCAGGGTTTTAGGGTTTTAGGGTTTGAGGGTTTGAGGGTTTGAGGGTTTGAGGGTTTGAGGGTTTTGAGGGTTTTGAGGGTTTGAGGGTTTGAGGGTTTGAGGGTTTGAGGGTTTGAGGGTTTGAGGGTTTGAGGGTTTGAGGGTTCGGGGTTTAAGGGTTTGGGGTTTAGGCCTTTAGGGTTTAGGGTTTTAGGGTTTAGGGTTTTAGGGTTTGGGGTTTAGGGTTTAGGGAACCCTAAATCCTCTGGAGCTTAGCCCTCACACTACAAGTATGCCCTAAAACCCGGCACCCGCAACCTGAACCCTAAAACAGAAGCATGCCCTACACCCCAAGACCTAGTAACAAAGTAGCCCTCAACCCTAAACGAACCCTGAAACCCTTTAAGCCCTGTAAACCCAACAAGCCCTATACAAACCCTATATAAACCCTGGTTGACCCTATAAACCCTACATAAACCCTACATAAACCCTATATAAACCCTATACGAACCCTACATAAACCCTATATAAACCCTATATAAACCCTATATAAACCCTAAATAAACCCTATATCAACCCTACATAAAAAAAAGCAGCTGGCCCTTAAGGCCCACGCAACGCGTCGACCAGGTGCTGGGTGGAGAGATACGGCGTCCCTGCGCTTCAGCTTCGGGTTGATAAAGTCAGTGTTGAGGATTTAGGGTTTAGGGTTTAGGGTTTAGGGTTTAGGGTTTAGGGTTTAGGGTTTAGGGTTTAGGGTTTAGGGTTCAGGGTGTTTACAGGGAATGTCTAAGTTTTTGTATATAGGGATCCTTTTTTCGGGAGGCCCAGGGCAAGGTGCGCTCGGAGAGAGGCGAGTTGCGCTCACTGTTGGCTGTCAGTCTGTGCCCACTCGAAACTGAGGACAATTTGGCAGCCAACTTCCTGGGGGGTTAGGGTTTAGGAATTTAGGTTTTCGGAATTTAGGTTTTAGCAATTTAGGGTTTAGGAATTTAGGTTTTAGGAATTTAGGGTTTAGGAATGTAGTGTTTAGGAACTCAGGGTTTAGGGGCTACTGCTCAGGTCCAAGCAAACAGGGCGACTGTTTCTTCGGGATTGGGAATTGAGAGTTTGGGGACAAGGGCCCGCATGGCCGCGTAGGGTTTAGGGCTTAGGGCTTAGGGCTTAGGGCTTAGGGCTTAGGGCTTAGGGCTTAGGGTTTAGGGTTGAGGTTTAGGGTTTAGGGCCATGAAACCTGGAAACTTCGACCCGAAAGTTAAAACCCTAGGCCCTTTCCCCAAGACCTTAGTGCCCTAAGACCCTAAGACCCGAAGTACTACACGAGTACCTTAGTACCCACATCCTCAGACTCGAAACCCGAAACCCTAAACCCTAAATCCTAAACTGAGTGGGCCATGGGGCCATCGAGCAGGACGAATGCAACAAGCTCCCGCTCTGTCCAAAGGCTGCTGTAGGTACGGCGGAACGCGAGTTTGGTTCTTTCAATTCAGGGTTTCGGGTTTAGGGTTTAGGGTTTATGGGTTTAGGGTTTAGGGTTTAGAGTTTAGGGTTTAGGGTTTAGGGTTTAGGGTTTAGGGTTTAGGGCTTAGGGTTTAGGGTTTAGGGCTAAGCCTTGGAAAAGTTTCAGACTACAGCATCCCCAGGCCTTTTGCGTGCTCATCCAGACACCAATACCTTGGTGGCTGGAATGGCTGAGGTTTAGGGTTTAGGGTTTAGGGTTTAGGGTTTAGGGTTTAGGGTTTAGGGTTTAGGGTTTAGGGTTTAGGGTTTAGGGTTTAGGGTTTAGGGTTTAGGGTTTAGGGTTTAGGGTTTAGGGTTTAGGGTTTAGGGTTCTTTAAAGCGTATTTTATGGGACCCCCTCAGCATCTAAGGATACCTAACATACCTGTCTAAACTTGAAGCTTCTTAAGGGAGTGGGGTTCAACGGATATATTCTCTCCTACTCCCTAAGGCTCCCTAAGGCTCCCTAAGCTTCCCAAAGATTCCCTAGGTTCCTATCCCCATGACCCCCCCCCCCCCCCCTCCCTTAAGGACCTTTTGTAAACCCTAAACCCTAAACCCCAAACCCCAAACCCTAAACCTAAACCCTAAAACCCTAAACCCTAAACCCTAAACCCTAAACCCTGCATCTAAGGTACCTAAAGGTTAGTGCCTATGACGGCTTGCATGCTCCTGGCTTTTGGGGGCTTAGGAATTAAGGACTCCAGTTCGCGAAGGCAAGGCTGGCCCCTTCTCTGCTGCGGGGCTTAGGGTTTAGGGTTTGGGGTTTAGGGTTTAGGGTTAGGGTTTTTAGGGTTTAGGGTTTAGGGTTTAGGGTTTAGGGTTTAGGGTTTAGGATTTAGGGTTTAGGGTTTAGGGTTTAGGGTTTAGGGTTTAGGGTTTAGGGTTTAGGGTTTAGGGTTTGGGGTTTGGGGTTTGGGGTTTGGGGTAGAGGCTTCCGACTTCAGGCTTCCAGTAGACATGAGGCCCCCCCCTACCAGATCTTGGCCCGAAATCTTCATCACTACAAATGGGCACTGGCCACCCGAAAACAAACAAACAGCGAGAGAGAGAGAGCGAGAGAAAACAACACCAAAAAGAGAGAAAAAGAGAGAAAAGAGATAGAGAGAGACACACACACACACATAAACAAAACAAAGCAACACAAACAATGAGTGCGGAAGCCTAAAAAAAGCAACGCAAACAAAGAGTGCGGAAGCCTTGAACCCCAAGCCCCAAGCCACAGGTCGTACATCTGCTGTCGGGTGACCCCACGGGTAGGCGCACGGCGTCGATGCCCCCTTCGGTTTTAAGCCACCGCAAGTCCTGGTGGTCTTTAGGGTTTAGGGTTTAGGGTGTTGGGAACTTCGGGGTTCTTGTCAGATAGGCGCCTGAACAATTTCAATAGGTTTTTTTTTTTTTTTTGGGGGGGGGGGGGGGTATTAGAATATAGTTATAGAGGGACCATAAGCGAATACTATCAGTAATGATTCCGACCCCTATGGTATAGGTTTTCGCTCCCGCGTAGTCGGACGACCAACGCAGCAGCGGGTTTCTACTTGCTCGCAGCAGAGGGTTCTGGGTGCTCAAAGAGTCTCAACAAGGAAAATTCTCACGTGTTGGGAAGCAAGTCTACCGTCAGATCATACGCCATCTCTGTACGACCAGGCTCTCGGCAAACGTGGACTTTCGAACTGTGCTTGTGTCATCTGCGTGTTTGGTTTGCCACATCAGAACAAAAATGCGCGAACTCAAACAGGTCACAAGAGTCGTTGCAAAACCGACGCACTGCTCACTGCCGACACCTTCATGCAACAAGCCTAAGAACTAGAAGGCATCCATGAGCATCTTGTGGGGTTTAGGGTTTTAGGGTTTAATAGGTTCACTGTTGGCCCGGTCCTGCTCTGTAATGAAAGTTCTTCTGAACTCCCTGACTGCAGCACCTTCCAGCAGTCTTTTTTGGGGTTCCGGGTGTACTAGGGAGCTGCTAAACCCTAAACCCTAAACACATCCTTGCCAATTCTAGGGTTCAGGGTTATCAGTTCTGTTTTTGCCACCCGTCTAGCTGCTCCAGGGCTGTGATGAGCCTTTTGCAGGTTGGGGCTTCATGTTTACTAGGGGGGCCTGCCTGTTACATGACCTGCCATCTTTTCAGGGTTCGGGGGTACCAGAGAAGAAGAGGCCATGCTCGCTCAAGACGAGAAGCGCTCGCAGAGGGTTCAACGAAGGGCTCAGGGCTGAGAGTCCAGAAGGCTTGAGGGTTTAGGGGCGTTTACTGTCGCATTAGGCAAGGCAAGCGATCTGCACATCCCGTGCTTGACGCTTGGGGTTTTGTGTTTTCTTAGAGTACTGGGGTGGAGGGGGAGGGGGAGGGGGACGGGGTGATCTCAATTGTGGGCCTGTTTCTTGGTGCCTCCAGTACACTACATTTTCCCTGTACTTTAGGGTGCCCAAGGCCACTAGCCCGAGACTGCCCGTCCTCCCCTCAGAAGCTCGAATCGCATGTTCAACGATTGCCAATGAGAGGCCCAACTGGGAACCCTCGACTCCATAATCCGATACATCCCCTTTCAGGATTATCAAACAAAGAGCCCTTTGAGAGGTCATATTTCCCAACCCGGCAGGGTACAGCTAGCTGAGATTAAAAGCTTGCCCAGGAACCCAGGATCGAGAAAGAGTCCCATCTTTTTTGCTCTAAAGGATCTTGATAAGGGAACCGGACCTGACCCCTCCCCCCTCCGCCCCCCCAAAAAAATGAATAAACCCAAAACCCTAAACCCTAAACCCTAAACCCTAAACCCTAAACCCTAAACCCTAAACCCTAAACCCTAAACCCTAAACCCTAAACCCTAAACCCTAAACCCTAAACCCTCCAAAAAAAAAAAAAAAAGAAGGAATAAGGGGGCTGCTGGGCATCCTGGAAGAATGCGCAGCTGGTCTGAGGCGCGCGCGTGCTTCAGCTCCTCCGGAAGAGAGCAGGGCCCATTCGTCCTCTGCCTGGGCTGGGGTTTAGGGTTTAGGGTTTAGGGTTTAGGGTTTCGGGTTTCGGGTTTCGGGTTTCGGGTTTAGGGTTTAGGGTTTAGGGTTTAGGGTTTAGGGTTTAGGGTTGAGGGTTCAGGGTTTAGGGTTTAGGGTTTCGGGTTTAGGGTTTAGGGTTTAGGGTGAAGGGTTCAGGGTTCAGGGTTCAGGTTTCAGGGTTTAGGGTTTAGTGTGTAGGGTGTCGGCTTTAGGGTTTACGTTTAGGGCTTAGGGTGGGCTCAGGTAAGCGCCCGAAAGCGTCCCCAAGACCTCCAAAGTACCAAGATGACGATACGCGTGACCTGCAACCCTTAACCCTAAACCCTAAGCCCTAAACCCTGAACCCTAGACCCTAGACCTTAAACTGCACGCCTGAGGTTGTCGGGCCGGGCGGCTGAAGGAGCTGATTCAAAAAGGTCCGGCGACATCCACTTCTCCAGAACCAGCCAACCTGCAACGCATAGTGAGGTCACCAGGAGGGTTTAGCGTTTAGGGTTAAGATTCCTTGCCGGCACTTTCGTCCGGCCACACAAGCCAAGGAAGGATTGCCTCAAGGAAATCTCCCCCACGCTACATAATTACCTACTCCAAGCCATAGGCTTAAGGGTGCCCTTGAGCATCAAAATACAACCCCCCCCCCCCCCCCCCGCCAAAAAAAAAAAACAATATATACATATATATATATATATGTATATGTGTGTGTGCATATATAAATATAACTAGACATAAACACATGTATATAAAATAAGCCTGGACCCTAAACCCTGCAGATTGAAGGTTCTGCTTCTTTTCGACCCTCTCACCGCAACTTTCTGCGCGTGGCCTCCAAGATTAACGCCTCGAAGGCAGGTCCTGTTAGGGTTTAGGGTTTAGGGTTTAGGGTTTAGAGTTTAGGGCTTAGGGTTTGGGGTTTGGGGTTGGGGGCGATTGCATGGATTCTGCAGGTTTGGAATTGAGGTTCGTTTACTGTGCGGGTTGATCTGCATTATGGACTCTTTCTCGGTCTCCATGGTCGTCTACTGCGTTTTTCGCCTCCCCCCCACCGTCCCCAAAAAACTCAGGTTTACAGCTTGAACTGAGCACTACGCTCACAGCGAGCCCCGCTCTGAGGATAGCTTAGGGTTTGGGGTTTACATAGGGTTTAGTAAGGGTTCAGGATATAGGGTCCCGCTCTGCAACACAGAAGGCTTGATCTGTAGGGACCCCACAGAAGAAAAAGCTTGCCCAAACTCAGCGCATGCCTTGTAGTGCCTTTCTACCTAAGTAGCCCCCAAATAACCCCTAAGGTCCCTTGTAAGGGTCCCTCCCTTACTCCGTTAATCCAAAGAAAACTGGTGGCGCCATATGGCTCCACGAAACCCCAGACCCTGAACTATCCCTTTTCTCAACCCGTGCGAAGCCCTAAACGTTCCTAAGCCTTGAATTGTTGGGCTTGGCAGCTGATCACGGGACCTGGTTTGGCAGGCCCGAAAAGCCACCAAACCTGAAACCCTCAAACCCTAAACTCTAAACCCTTTTTTACGGCTAGGACTGCTGTACTGCCTGCCTGGGACGAACTCTCTGCATCCAAGAAGACAAGTGCCACTCGCACACGCGCACCCCACTGTCAAAGCAAGGCGAGCATGTATGCCGACACCTCTGAGGAAACCAACTAAACCCTAAACCCTAAGCCCTAAACCCTAAACCCTAAACCCCTGAAACTCAAGCAGGCGAGCCCCAGGGCAGCTGCGAGCACGCAGACAAGGCCACCAAACTCGAAACCCTACCTACAGTAAACCCTAAACCCTAAGCCCTAAACCCTAACCCTAAACCCTAACCCCTCAACCCGAAACCCTAAACCCCTACAAGCTACAGGGGTGCGAGTCCAGCATGCAGCAGGGGTCCTCTCTGCGTTTGCAGGGCTTGATCGGATGTTGTTGCGTATGATGAAGCTGTCGCCAGAGCCACAGACCTCGGGTTTAAGGTTTAGGGCTTAGGGTTTTCGGGTTTAGGGTTTAGGGGAACGGAAGGCGTTGACAGGCAAAACTGCCAAGGCCTTCTCGGGGATACTAGAACAAGCACAGGCGCTTGACAGCCATGTGCCCCGCAAGTGCCAGAACTATCTCGTAAGCAAGGAGGGCCGAGCGACATAAGAAACAACAAGTCATTACACGTAGGAGCCTACTATGGCTCAAGCATCAGATACAACGATGATATCAAATGCACAAACAGCGGTGCATGTTCAACAAACGAATACAGAGAACCAAACACAGCAATAAACAAACAACAATAACAAAAATTATACAAATAATAGTAATAATAATACACGTAAGTTAAATATCACATTAAGTGATTTATCATGGGTTCATGATACTGACACAACATACAAATACACAAGGTAGTGGTAAATACCACCCATTTGCATCATCACAGGTGACATCCGAACCCAAAACGACAAATATGAGGCACATGGATGCTAATTCTGACTCACAATCCATGATTTTTTGTCGAGAACTCGAACAAGCCAGGTGCCTTCTCCACGTTGATCTCGTGACACGTCCATGACGTGGGCATCGCAAATCGCTCTGGGTCTGCGATGCGAATACGACAGCGCTTTTGAACCAATCCCTTTGGAGCTGGCGGCGGCGAGTGAGTCAGTGCCGTTCTACAGATTCAACAGCGGTCTTGGACGTCATGGCTTTTAAAACCTTTTCAATACTCACAATATGATCCTCTTCAACCCAAAAAGGGAAAATAACAAATGTCCCAAGGGCCTACTTAGTAAAGGACCTGAAAGAACCTGGAAGTGGGGCCTGGTTGTAGGGCAACTTGACTGGGAGAAACCCCGCAACTACGGAGAGGTCACATCGACCGTCCAGCAATTCTCCGCATTCCCTTAGCAACGGGCTTCGAGTGATAAAAGCTGAGCCCTGCTGAGCCCTTCACACGGGGTCTAGGGTTTAGGGTTTAGGGTTTAGGGATAGCTCAAACATGCCAGCATTTTTCTTGGCGCACGCTGAAAACATTGCTGTGTCTGAGTCTGACCCGAGCCAAGTGCACGGGCACAGCTTCAGCGGTGCCCCCGGGGGCAAAGCTACTCGCGGGAGGACCGCGGGCACGATGCTGAGGCCTGTTCACAGAAGGTGCAGTGTCCCGGCCCAGAGCCCGATTACAAGCCATTCTACTAATTTGCTATTATCATGATACCGTTCCTTTATGTACGTGAACAGTATGTGCGTATCTTTGTCTCCCTTTGCACCGAAACCCTGAGCTGTGTACTTAAACCCTAAACCCTAAATGCTCCATTGCACCAAGGCTTGCGGTGCAAATAAGCCACCGTATTTCGCCGTTCTGGCCAAGAAATAAAGCGTCACAATGTTTTTTCCACGCTTCTCACAAAGACAAGGTACAGACTCTTCTCTCAGAAGTGGTTGCTGGTGTTGGTGAAGAAACGGAGTCCAGAACTCACCCTAGTTAGGCATAATCATCGTTAAATACCCTTAACTATGGGGGGAACCTCGGGGAGGGTAGTATGGAGGGGGCTAGTAGGGGAACCCACCCAGAGACTCCAAAAACCCCATAATTAAGGAATAGACCTTAAGTCATTTTAGGGTTCCTAATATGACTTATAAGGTCTATTCCTTAATTAAGGGGTTTTGAAGTCTCTGGGCATGACTGTAGGCATGAGGACGCGCAGAGGAGGGGGGGGGGGGGGGGGGTGGGTGGGCGTGCCTGGCGCCTCGGTGGTCACACCACAACTCTCTGGACCGCTGCCTCAGTGCAGGGATTCAGGGTGTAGAGTGTAGGGTTTAAGGGGTTTAGGGTTTAGGGTTTAGGGTTTAGGGTTTAGGGTCCTCTAAAAGAGTACGTAGGGTACCTCATTCCCTCATTCCCTACTAAGAACCAGCCAGTCCATCCTGGCGAAATGTGCCCCAACACCCTCAAATCTTTCGTCGGCAGTGCGGTGGAAGTTGGTGTGACATTCCTACAGTAACCATGGCAACCCCAACCCATGTTAAACAACCATCCGGAAAACCGAGGACCCCACAGAAGACCGAGACACGAAACAGGACCCTAAGGTACTGATCAGTTGCTGCCCTAAGAACTGGCACTGGCAACAATGTGAGCCCTCAACAGCAACTATAATTATGTTCAAAGGGCTCTGACCGTTTTCTTGCGTTGAGGTGGAGGGGCTGCTTTAGAGAGAACAATCTTCGTCCAGGAGGTTGTTGTTCGGATCATCCATGCCTTCAGTTTGCTACTTCCCGCCCGCGACCTGGGAAAAACCCTAAACCCTAAACCCTAAACCCTAAACCCGAAACCCTAAACCCTTAAACCCCTGCACCCCGAAGTTCTGCCTAAGCACCGCAGCTCCTTGCTGCAAGAAGAGTGCGCTAGAACACATACACCAGTAGAAGCTGGTTTAGGGTTTAGGGTTTAGGGTTAGGGTTTAGGGTTTAGGGTTTAGGGATAAGGGTTTAGGGTTTAGGGCTCAACTAATCAGGTTCAAGCATCCGTACTGTACATCAAGCACGCACCATTCTGTGGCACGACGTGCATGAATTCTTACACTGCATTCCCAACACGAATAGTCGCCTCCTCCCATCTTAGCCCCCGCCCACCCCCCCACCCCCGTTCCCTCTACCCCGGTTCAATACTTCGCAATCTCTCAATGTGCCCACATCATCTGTCTTGTGGGAGGGGGGCACGGGGTGAGGGGTTTGATTACGAAGAAGGGATTTTCAACCACCTCCATAACCCTACAACACGCTTTTAGTTGCTGACCCAAACGGGACTGTTTTTTGGGGAAGTGAACCCGATAAAAAAGGGGCCTGAATAATTAGAATAGGGTTCTGGAGGGGTTGTTGTAGTATTGTTTCTAAAGGGGCCATAAGGGAATACCATTAGTAATTATTGCGACCCCCTATATTCCATTAAACCCCAGGGTTTAGGGTTTAGGGTTTAGGTACTAAGGCCAGCCGCCGCAGACGGCGCCGGGTCGTTGCAGAGGAAAGAGGGCGTGTCCTTCGGCTTTGCTGTTTGGGGTTTGGGGTTTAGGGTTTAGGGTTTAGGGTTTAGGGTTTAGGGTTTAGGGTTTAGGTCAGGGCTTGCGCCCCCTGTGAAAAAGTTGATGTTCCCAAGACTCAGCCCCCTAAACCTGCCGAGGCCCTAAACCCGAAACCCTAAACCCTACACCCTAACCCCTGCTCACTGCTTTCCTGCGGCCCCTCCGCGGACTTGGCGCTTTAGGGTTTAGGGCCCTCCAAGCCCTATGAACCCTTCACACATAAGCCCGTGAGCCTCTCGGCCCCTAAACCCTAAACCCTAAACCCGAAACCCGAAACCCTAAACCCGAAACCCTAAATCCTAAACCCTAAACCCTAACCCTAAACCCCAAACTCTAAACCCTAAATAAAACCCCCCAAGTCCTCCGCCGCAAAGGTCGCCGCGTCCAAGCTGGCCATGTCCTCATCGCTGAGTTTGAAATCGAAGATGTCTGCGTTGGCCTGCAAGCTGTAGGGTTTCGGGTTTAGGGTTTAGGGTAAATCTGCCGACCTGGGCCCCAAAACCTAGCCCCTCTAAGGCTGCAGGAGTGGGGTTTAGGGTTCGTAGGTTTTCGGGTCTAGGGTTTAGGACTTGGGTGTAGTTCTCGAAACAAAGGGGTCCGTTTTCAGGGGGACCCTTTCAATGGAACATCAATGCGGAGAGCTGGCCTTGTGTGTCTTGGATAGTGAAGGTCTTGGGGGGGGGGGTCAATCCACACGGGGAAGAAGAAAGTTGGGAGACAAAGCGCGGGAGATTCGCCTACATCAAACCCTGAACCCTAAAAAGCACTAAGCCCAAGTTGGATTTGGGGCTTCATTAGTAGGGCTTCCGGCTTCGATAGCGCATGGATGCTCCCAACAACCGATGTAACCCTAAACCCGAAACCCTAAATCCTAAACCCTGAACCCAAAACCCTAAACCCAAAACCTAAACCCTGAAATGAAGGAAAGCCTTCTTCTTCAAGAGGCTTGAGGCCCTACATCGCAGACTTTACAAACCTTAGCCCCAAACCCATCCAAGTGTGGTCGGGTTTAGGGTTTAGGATTTTAGGTTTAGGGTTTAGGATTTAATTAGGGTTTAGGGTTTGTGCTGGGCAGCCTACTCTCGGCATCTGGGATTAAGAAATGCAGTCTTGTCTCAGTCAACATGTGCCGGCGCTTGGCCGAAACATCTGAGTCTGCGGAAAGTACACTAGCTGCGCAGCAGGGCACTGCAGCTACAAACCCTAAACCCTGAGACGTTGGCTTTGAAAAAGCGTCTTAGTCCAAACCTCCCTTGCCCGCCTTCAAGTGCTCCTTGCTGGCAGACTTTGTCGCAATGCCAACGTTGCGGGATGCAATCCACTTCAGTGCCACCTTGGGATTCGGGATGGCCAAGCTATGGAAAACTTGAACCCTGCACCCTAAACCCTAAACCCTAAACCCTAAACCCTAAACCCTAAACCCTAAACCCTAAACCCTAAACCCTAAACCCTCTGAGGTTCCAGCAGGACCCCAACGACACGCAAGCCATCCAAGACGCACGGACGGGACTTGGAGGTTCATGGTACCTAGTAACCCAATAAACACTGTACTTATCACCCAATTATAGCCCAAGTAGGGTGCTCATATATGGGGTATAACTACATCTTAAATGGGATACTAAGTACCCTAAACCCTGAACCCTAAACCCGAAACCCTAAGCTTCCGGTCGGCAAAAGGCTTGTGTGGGCACCAACGATACTCGTGCAAAGCACCCTACGCCCCTCTACAAATGTGCTGAGGGCGACCTAGACCCGAAACCCTAAGCCCTAAACTTCCCCAAGCCCTAAAGGTTTAGGGTTTAGGGTTTAGGGTTTCAGGGTTTTAGGGTTTTAGGGTTTCAGGGTTTTACGGTTCAGGGTTCAGGGTTCAGGGTTTAGGGTTTAGGGTTTAGGGTCCCAGACCCGCAAGCCTGCGCTGCAGACTTCTTGTACTTCGCGCCAATGGATGTCGTCAGGTTGCCTGAAAACTCACAGCGCTTAGGCTTAGGATTCGGTTGGGCTCTCGCCTCTACTTTAGGGTTTAGGATTTAGGGTTTGGGGTTTAGGGTTTAGGGCTACTCGGAGGCTCATGGTACTTAGTAATTATTACTATAACTCTATTAGGGTACATAAGGGGCTTATCTGTGGGTTATAGCTGCTGGGTGATATCTGCGTACTTTTCGTGGGTTGCTACGTACGAGTAACCTCCAAGTACAATCTCAGCGGCTTGATCTTTTTCGGGAAGGCTTCGGGATGAGGAAGTCTTAATCAAGGGTTTAGGGTTTAGGGTTTAGGGTTAAGGGTTTAGGGTTTAGGGTTTAGGGCAGAATGTTGCTGTGCCTGTACCCCGGGGTTTAGGGTCTAGGGCCCAGGGTTCTTTGGTTTGGCCCTTACTGGGCTCTAAACCCAGTATCCCTTAAATCCCCACAAAACCCAAAACTCTGAAGCCCTGAAACTCTTAAAGCCCGAAATTGTCTAAACCCCTAAACACCTAAACCCCTAAATCCCCAAACTCCTAGACCAAACCCTCAACCCCTATATCCCTAAACCTTTAAACCCTCAACCCTCAATACCTAAACCACTAAACTAAACCCTCAACCCCTAAATCCCTGAACCCCCCTAAACCCTAAACCTAAACCCCTAAACCCCTAAACCCCTAAATCCCAAAATCCCAAAAACCCAAAAACCCCTAAACCACTAAACCCCTAAACCCCTACACCCCTACACCCCTACACCCCTACACCCCTAAACCCCTAAACCCCTAAACCCCTAAACCCCTAAACCCCTAAACCCCTAAACCCCTAAACCCCTAAACCCCTAAACCCCTAAACCCTAGCCCCTAAATCCGTAAACCCTAAACTCCCTGAGCCCAAAAGGCCCGCCGCCTGCAAGGATCTCAGAGGAGCCATGGCCACCACTGCCAAAAGGGCTGTAGGCCTGCCCCACGGGTTCAGAGAGCGCAGGGTTTAGGGTTTAGGGTTTAGGGTTTAATTAGGGTTTAGGGTTTAGGGTTTAGGGTTTAGGGTTTAGGGTTCAGCATCTCAAGTCCAAGCATTCACTAGTCAAGCAAATACTCCAGGAAAATACCCACCCGCCCAAAGAATCCCACAACTTTAAGAAAATATTTTAATTAGAACGACCTTGCCCATGCCCAATAAAACGGCGACCTTGCCCAGTAAAACAGCGACCTTGCCCAGTAAAACGGCGACCTTGCCCAATAAAACGGCGACCTTGCCCAGTAAAACGGCGACCTTGCCCAGTAAAACAGCGACCTTGCCCAGTAAAACGGCGACCTTGCCCAGTAAAACGGCGACCTTGCCCAGCACAACGGCGACCTTGCCCAGTAAAACAGCGACCTTGCCCAGTAAACCGGCGACCTTGCCCAGTAAAACGGCGACCTTGCCCAGTAAAACGGCGACCTTGCCCAGTAAAACGGCGACCTTCGGACACCCCCCCCCTGCCCAGAAAAAATGCTACCTTCGGGCCCGAAGGTCGCCGTTTTACTGGGCAAGGTCGCCGTTTTACTGGGCAAGGTCGCCGTTTTACTGGCCAAGGTCGATTTTGGTCAAAAAATCGACCTTGCCCAGTAAAACGGCGACCTTGCATAGTAAAACGGCGACCTTCGAGGTCCAAGGTCGCATGTTTACTGGGCAGGGGCGGAAGGTCGCCGTTTTACTGGGCAAGGTCGCCGTTTCACTGGGCAAGGTCGCCGTTTTACTGGGCAAGGTCGATTTTTTTGACCGAACTGACCTTGCCCAGTAAAACGGCGACCTTGCCCAGTAAAACGGCGACCTTGCCCAGTAACTCCTTAACATTTAAATTATATATGAAAGAGAGGTTTAGGGTTTAGGGTTTAGGGTTTAGGGTTTAGGGTTTAGGGTTTAGGGTTTAGGGTTTAGGGTAGGGAACCACACTCTAGGGTTTATATCATGAACCCCCCAAGAATCTCCGCCCTCCCCCTCCCGAACCCCCGCGAGCCCCACACACGCATCCGGGCCCCTAAACACCGGAATCTTCAACCCCCTAATCCTGTCCCCTAAAATTCAGCACCCCCCCCCCAAACATTAAATACTCCCAGTATAGTCGGATCAGAGTGTATGTAAGGTGACGGGATTAACTCTAAACCCCCCCCCTGAAGCCCCCCACAACCCCTAAACCCTAAACCCTAAACCCAGAGACACTAAATCTCCACTTGAAATCTGAAGGGCATAGAACGACTAGGTCAGAGTTGGGGCCGTGATGGATGCCCCGGTCCCCTTTAACGGTGGCTTAGGGTTTAGGGTTTAGGGTTTAGGGTTTAGGGTTTAGGGTTTAGGGTTTAGGGTTTAGGGTGTAGGGTTTAGGGTTGTACCGTTTTGCGATTCTCAGCTATAAGAAGCATACTACGCTGGAGACCCCACAAAGGCCTCATTGATGGGATCAGCCTCCACATGTGTAACCCTAAACCCTAAACCCGAAACCCGAAACCCTAAACCCTAAACCCTAAACCCTAACCCTAATGCCCTAAACCCCAAACCCCATAATCCCCACGCCAGCTTCTTTCAAAATTGTCACTGCGGCTTCAGCGGCTTTGAAATGCGCAGCTGTTCACTCGTCCTCCTCGTCCGTGTCGTCGTCTTCTTCCTCGGCCTCCTCCGTCGCCTGACGAACCTACGCCCCAAACCCCAAACTCCAAACCCCAAAAAACCCCTAAACCCTAGATCCGAAACCCTAACCCTAAAACCCTAAAACCCAAAAAAAACCCTAAACCCCAAACCCCAAAAAAAACCCTAAACCCTAGACCCGAAACCCTAACCCTAGAACCCCAAACCCTTTCTTGCATCCGGTCTCTGAAGCCCGGAACCAACAACCCTCAGCCCCCCGGCAAAACAGTTCGTCAGCGTGGCCTCTTCAACACTCGGTTGTTTAGGGTTCAGGGTTCAGGGTTTAGGGTTTAGGGTTTAGGGTTTAGGGTTTAGGGTTTCCCCCTTATACTAACAGTCCTTCATAGGGATTACAGTACCCCTAGACCCGAAACCCTAATCCCTAAACCCTAATGAAAGACTTTTGGTAGAAGGGGGAACATCCCAAACAACAGCGCAGCTGCCCTGTTCATGGGTTCGTGGGGCTTGGCAACCCGGTTTAGGGTTTAGGATTTAGGGTTTAAAGTTTAGGGTTATAGGGTTTAGGTTTAAGGGTTTAGGGTTTAGGGCCCTAATCCCTCTAGACAGGGGCAACGGCACCGCAATGTTCAGTGATGAAGAATCAGTGAGGCCATCTCAACCCCAAGAAGAAAGGCCCATAGACAAATTACCCTAAACCCTAAACCCTAAACCCTAAACCCTAAACCCTAAACCCTAAACCCTAAACCCTAAACCCTAAACCCTAAACCCTAAATTACCCAAGATCTGAAGCAGCTGCCAAGGACCAAACCTAAAACCCTGCCACTCCACAGTCGCAACTCGCAACCCTTCTCCACACCCCCCAAACACCAAGATTTGTATGGGGCCCCAAAAAAAGGACCCCTCATGCAATTACCTCTTATATACCCTGCACAACCCAAGGGCCAGGCGGTAAGGGACCATACTAAGTCCCTAAACCCTAAACCCTAAACCCTAAACCCTAAACCCTAAACCCCAAGCAGTCCCCGTCCTTGCGGAAGACCATGGCTCCCTTGCGTGACTTCTTCATGCTCGTGCATGCTGGACCTTTTTAGGGTTTAGGGCTTTTTTGCCACCCGTCTAGCAATGCTCCACAGGGTTTAGGGTTTAGGGTTTAGTTTTTAGGGTTAGGGTTTAGGGTTTAAGTTTTAGGGTTTAGGGTTTAGGGTTTAGGGTTTAGGGTTTAGGGTTTAGGGTGCATCGGGCTCTTCACAAAAGTTGGATCCCCTTCCTGGGGTCTCGCTGATCGTCTGATGGTGTGAATTCTAGGCTATCAAAAGGCCTCCTAAGCTGCCAGCAACCCTAAACCCCAAACCCCAAACCCCAAATCCCAAACCCCAAATCCCAAACCCCAAACCCTAGACCCTAAACCCTCGCCCCACATGGTTTAGCACATAGTACAAGTCCAGAGGCACGTGTCGCGGATGCCCCGGCCCCTAAAAGTTGGCCACGCATAATAGTGTAGCATTCATATGGTACTAGATCATTTACGATAATTGCCTTCTTATACAATAGATACTGTAGATATAGCTACTTAGCAGCCAAGCTGCTGTGATAGCACACCTGATTGATTCGCGCATTGCCTTGCGGGAAGAAGGTGAAGGCCGCGCACGACTCGCCGGCGTTTTGGCACAGCTGGGCACATGTCTCTATGGTCTGGGCAGCAGCCACGAACCGCTTGCTCTTGCAAGCCTATACTCCCTTTAGAACCTTAATAAAAAAAACACTATGTTTAATCTCCTTTAAGGGCATATAAGCAAAAGAGCAAAATAATTCCCAAGGGGGGGGGTATAGAAGCTCGGTGTGGATGGAACTGCAATTCACGGAGGCCTTGGTGGAAGACGGTGCTAACCATTTTGTCCTCCTTCTTGCCTTAGCTTTGGAGTAGACCCTGAAAAAAAAGTATATACTTTCTAGGTATAAGTAACTATAATAGGAACCCAGAACCAAAAAAAGTATTAAAGTATAGTACTCCAAGACCCAGTTGCTCATAATGTGCGCGTTGAAATGCAAGTAGTTGTCAAGCACAAACTGGTCGTTGTCAAAGGAGATCTTCGATGCAAACACCTCGGCACCTGCCAGTTTGTGTGCGACGAAGAGTAACATATTCTTGTCCTTCACCGGCTTGCCATTCAAGCAGGCATCCAAGAAGACGGTGGAGCGCCTTCGGTCCTCACCATCAACCTTACTTCTCCAACAAACAAGGGGGAAAAAAAGGTTAAACTTCAATATTCCTACTAAATAAGGAAACCCCAAAAAGTATAAAGTTCAACTAAAGGCGAAGTAAGCAACTGTGAGGTGTGGGTAGAGCGCGTCGAGAAACTCACGCGTCGCCGGGTCGTCGACCCGCAGCTCGGGCATCACTGTGGCGGTTTCGCTGCCCGCACCTTACTTCTCCAATAAACAAGGGGACCAAAAGGTTCAACTTTAATATTCCTACTAAATAAGGAAACCTAAGGAAACCCAAAAGTATAAAGTTCAACTAAAGGCGAAGTAAGGCACTTCCCCACGCCAAGGATCTTGGATCACCATGCCCACCGAGGACGACATGCTTCAGCCTCACCGTGGGTGGAAGCGACCTTACGTAGGTGGTGGCCTCCTGCACGGAGGCCACACGCACGAAGTGAACGGAGTAGTGGTGCGCCATGTTCACGAGGCGGAAGCAAACGCTTGGGTCAATACCCCCTGAGGAGCACATTGAGAAGGCACCGTTGTGATCCTCTTTTGGGTAGATGTACAACACATCGGCGACGCCAGCTGGGTTCACGTAGTCGAGCTCGTTCTGGTCCTGGCACCGACCCTTGGCGTTGAAAGTCTCCTTCATCTGCCTTGTTAGCGCCGTAACCATATGATAACAAGGGTAACTACCCTTTCTGGGGTGGTTTCTTGGAACAAGGGAACCCTAAACCCTAAACCCTAAACCCCAAACCCCAAACCCCAAACCCCAAACCCCAAACCCCAAACCCAAAACCCAAAACCCTAAACCCTAAACCCTACCTAGGGCAAACAACAAAAAAGTATACCACTGGGCTACCAAGCTTGCTTAGCGAGGAAACTGTCGCACTTGGAGCCCTGGGCATCGAGCTCCAGCTGCAGGGTATCCTTGGCTGACTTCTGAAAACCCTCCTATAATTCTAACATTTAGGCTCCTTCTTGTAGTTGCCAAATGAAGAACAATATGAGTCCATACTATTGAGAGGAAAATCTATTCCCGATTCCTTCCCGAACGTACGCAAATCCCTCCACCGGACACCATATGTCTTCATTACATACACTCGAACTTCTTGGATGATTTGCATTCTTTGATTCATACAAAGAATCATAATCATTGCTTCAAAAGCCCAAAAGGTTGAAGTCCCGAGAGAGCCAGGTTAAAGTCCGAAGAGTATCGTTTGCGCCGGCGTGACCTTCGTGCGCATATCTGGCCGCCAAGCAGCACTGGACCTTCGTTACCGTTGCCCAGTATCCTAGGGGAGCTAAAGGTTTAACCTCTGGGGTTATAAAGGGAAGACATTGGATACAAGAACCCAAAAGAGTTAACACTTACCTACTCTACTAAGGGGCTGCTGCTGCGATGAAAAGGCAAGGACGCGAGTAGCGCATACCGATGCCAGCGTGAGCGGCGCCTACGGTATGCGCCGAGGCGAAGGATTTTCACAAACAACTTTGTGTTCTGGCACTTGACCCCAAATAGCTGCGGATGTACATATCACAATAATAATCATAATAAGAAGAATACTAATGATAAATATGAAGATATATATATATATATACATATGAGGGACTGGCGGCTCTGAATACGTGTGCGTGTTAGCTTGCAGCTGGTATCCCGCTCGATGGCAGCTTAAGAGGCTCATGCTGGGATGTTGCCCCCTTATCCTAACAGCCCTTAATAGGGACTTTAATGGGGCTACTAAACCCTAAACCTAAACCCTAAACCCTAAACCCGAAACCCTAAACCCTAAACCCTCCTCCCCCCAAAAAAGACTGTTAGGGGAGCATCCCCAGGCTTAGAAGGTGATGGAAAGTGGAAGCTCTCACCCAAAGATGGCTCCAGGACCCTGAGCCCTCAAGAACTCTTTGGGGTGTAGGGTTTAGGGTTTAGGGTTTGGGGTTTAGGGTTTAGGGTTTAGGGTTGAGGCTTTAGGGTTTAGGGGAAATCGCCTGAAGGACCACCTTGTTCGCTTCGGCAAAGCTGAGGAATCCCTGCGGATTGCTACCTGTAGGCCGCAAGGGTTTTTTTTGGGGGGGAGGAGGGTTTAGGGTTTGGGGTTTGGGGTTTGGGGTTTAGGGTTTAGGGTTTAGGGCTTAGGGCGTAGGGTTTAGGGTTTAGGGAGGGGTTTTTGAGGGGAGGAGGGGTTGTGCGGTACCGGGAGGTTCATGGTACTTAGCAACCCGATTATGACTGTACTTACCAATTCTAACCCTGTTCGGGTACTTGAGGGGCTTATCTGTGGGTTGTAGCTACACTTACAATTGGCTACTGCGTACCCTCAACCCTAAACCTTAAGGGTTTTAACCCTAAACCCTAAACCCTAAACCCTAAACCCTAAACCCTGAACCTCCAAGTAGGGGGTTGTCGGGAGAAAGTGTGGGAGTTGAAGCAGGGAAGATTGGGGCTGGTTCGGTGGTGTTGACAAAGACCAGGCCGGCCCTTAGGGTTTAGGGTTTAGGGTTTAGGGTTTAGGGTTTAGGGTTTAGGGTTTAGGGTTCAGGGTTCAGGGTTCAGGGTTTAGGGCTTGGGGTGTAGGGCTTAGGGTTAGAGATAGAACTGCGTATATACTGGCCAGCAATGTTTCGGATTTGCTTGCGCAGGTGTGACATAAGCCCCTCATCTCCATGAAAGCTGCCCCATATGCTACCCTAAACCCTAACCCTCAACCCTAGACCCTAAACGGTAAACGGAGTATCCGAACCTGCGAAGCCATGGGGCACGCGCCAGAAAAAAAAAAAAAAAAAAGAGGCCTAGCCGAAACCAAGATGCACACCACAGCGCCCTCATATGGGGATTTACGAAACTAGGCGACCCTTAGTCTAGATCTCCAAAGAGTGCCCTCAAAAACCCTCTGAACAAATCCTCAACGTGATCCTCTGAAACCCAGCTAAGGGGGGAAATAACAGGCCTACCAAGTGACTCTTGTTGGGCAACTCCGAAAAACCCTTCACCCGACATCCGAAAACCCTAAACCCTAAACCCTTTTTGGACCCAGACTAAACCCTAAACCCTAAACCCGAAACCCTAAACCCTAAACCCTGAACCCTAAACCCCAAATCCTAAACCCCAAACCCTAGACCCTAAACCCTAAACCCCAAACTCTAAACCCTAAACCCTAAACCCTAAACCCCAAACCCTAAGCCACGTCATGGCGAGGGCTTAGCTTTCACCTTTCTTCGCTCCCCGAACCAAAGAACCCGAGCGCTAAAGCCCTTTAGGGATTACAAGGGTTAAGGGTTTAGGGTTTACAAGGGTTTACAAGGGTTTACAAGGATTTAGGGTTTATAAGGGTTAAGGGTTTATAAGGGGGTTTATAAGGTTAAGGGTTTAGGGTTTACAAGGGTTTACAAGGGTTTATGAGGGTTTAGGGTTTAACCCTTTAGGGTTTACAAGGGTTTATGAGGGTTTAGGGTTTAACCCTTTAGCGTTTACAAGGGTTTATGAGGGTTCAGGTTTTATAAGGGGTCTATAAGGGTTGATAAGGGTTTAGAAGGGGTAAGGGTTTATAAGGGGTTCATAAACCCCTTCAGCATTTAATCGGGTTTGAGGGTTGAAGGGATAAGGGTCTGAGGATTTAAGGCTTTGAAGAAGCAGGCTACCCTACAATGCACTAAACAGTTCCAGAACACTGTCTTTGCTGCCAACTCCTTCCCAACCGATCCTGAACCCCTCCATACAGCCGCAGGCTCAGGGGGATCTGAGTAACAACTATTTGCTAACGAACTCCCCAAAAATGAAAAATAGTAATCCCTATATTGCCCTTATAAGGAAGAATATTTCTATTTTAGGGTTCAGGATTCAGGGTTTAGGGTTTAGGGTTAGGTACCTGGGGCTTTTGGCGGAGCTTCAGTCGTTTTGGGGCTCTTTTGTTGGGCATCCAAGGGACCCATGCCCACATGGAGCTGAACCTGGCCATTTTCGGGTTTGGGGTTTAGGGTTCAGGGTTTGGACTTCAGGGTTTGGGGCTTAGGGTTTGGGGTTTAGAGTTTGGGGTTTGGGAGTTTGGGGTTTAGGGTTCAGGGCTTGGGTTTCAGGTACCTAGGTCGAGCGTCCCAGGTTGCCCGTTCCAAGCATGGAGGTCTCATTCCGCGCAGACATGAAAAACCCTAAACCCTAAGCCCTAAGCCCTAAACCCTAAACCCTAAACCCTAGGGGGGCGGGGGGTGGTTGCGGGTTGGGGGTTGGTGGGTTGGGGATGGCGGTTGCGGAGGGGCGATCCTACCATGTTTTGCCGACCTTGAGGTTCGGCTCGTGCTTTGGAGTTGAGATATCGGTTTAGGGTTTAGGGTTTAGGGTTTAGGGTTTAGGGTTTAGGGTTTAGGGTTTAGGGTCCTAAACGGCCTACAGTGGGCCTGGTTCACCATCGGCATCTCCGTGACATTGGCCAGGCAGTGGAAGCAAGCTTGGCAGTAGTTCGAGACGCCTCAAAGGCTTGTTGCGGGGGCGGCTAGGGCGATACTTCCTTAGTTGCTGAGTTCATAAGCCCCCCCCAAAAGTGTACAAGTTTAGTTTTGTAGAGATTATCGTATCCCAAAAAGTGTAACGCGTACTCACTCAGCTATTAAGCTTCTTGCTCCACCCTGCAGCAGTGGAGCAGGTCAAACACGCAAGGGCACGAGAGTCTTAAGTTTTTCTGGTTCAGTTTGAGACGTTCCCCCGATACTAACAGTCCTTACTAGGGATTCTAGTACCCCTAAACCCTAAACCCTAAACCCTAAACCCTAAACCCTAAACCCCAAACCCTATTCAGGACTGCTAGTATAATAAGGGGGAGCATCCCAAGGTTCAGAGTTTTGCTGTATGTCTCTCATGCCCTTAGTGTGGCTGGTTGTGGGGCTTGTAGGGCTTGTAGGGTTTGTAGGGCTTGTAGGGTCTAGGGTTTAGGGTTTAGGGTTTAGGGTTTAGGGTTTAGGGTTTAGGGCCACTGGAAGCCCGAACAAGACGGTTGACTTTGGGGCGCCCACGTACGCACGTGATGTGCTTGGTGCTGGCCACCGCAACTAGGCCAATCTGTTCCCCAGCGACACGTTCACCCTAAACCCTAAACCCTAAACCCTAAACCCTGAACCCTAAACCCTAAACCCTAGTCAAAGCCCTAAGCCCTAAGACCTCTCCCCGTAAAAACCCAAAGAAGTGACAACATTGAAAGGGCGCAACTGGGGCTAGGATGGCCCTCAACACCCTCTGAAATAAACCCTATACCCTAAACCCTAAACCCTAAACTCTAAACCCTAAACCCTAAACCCTAAATATGATCCTCTTAAACCCAACAAGGGAACATATAGTACAATATCCCAAGGGCGCTCCTAGAAAAACCCTGGGAGAAGGAAGCACGTGCCCGGCTCGGTTTACGAAGACGCCACAGAACTACCCGGGACCCTTCAAGGGGCCCACAATCGAAACAAGAATCGGAATAAGCATCATGGTAAGCAGAAACTAGGAATACTAACAGAAACAATAGGAATAGTAGCAAGGCAAAGAATGCATACTACAATCATCTTTTTTTGACTGCCGACAATCGAAAGCTCCAAAAAACAGCATAATCAATGCCATGATTTGCGTATCTAGTCCCCGCAAAAGGCCCATAATTACCCTAAGGGCCCATATACCTACACACTATATACTTGGGCTCTGTAAAGCTATATACTACAGCAGAGGATATCCAAACAACGACCCCAGCCGCCGATGGCTTTGATCTTCTTCTGCTGATAGTAGTCGGTGAGGACGCCTCACTCGCGCGCCGAGGGCCGGGAGTGTGTTGTTGTTTAGGGATAAGGGTCTCAGGTTTAGGGTTTAGGCTTAAGGTCTTCTAGCGTTTGCAGGGTTCAGGGGTTCAGGGGTTCAGGGCTTGGTACAAAACTACTGTTATTGTGTTTGCTTCTGGGCTCTTTTCCCTTCAACAACAGGGTTTTTGGGGTTGACATCTTCGCTTGCAGATTGCTGTTTGTGATTTTGCTCCACCGTCTCGGATACCCCTAAACCGAAAAACCCTACACCCTAAGCCCTAAGCCCTTACATCCAGAGTTAGACCTAGAACTTGCTAGTTATGGGCGCGTCCGTACACCAACAAAACGTACCTTCTCAGGAACGCCGACCGGGGGTCTAGACCTCTCTGTAAGTCTGGGTGGTGTAGGGTTTAGGGTTTGGGGTTTAGGGTTCAGGTTTAGGGTTTTGGGGTTGAGGGTTTAGGGTTCGTCTTGGTTGGTCTCTCTACTACATAGAACGATTTCCTGTGGTCCACCACAAAGAAACGGATGTGTAAGTTTGGATCAAACAACCATCCTATATACACCCTCAAACCGAAGCCAATTTTGAGCCCCCCGCACACAGAGTTTAGGGTTTGATTATAGGGTTTCGGGTTTAGGGCTCCGAGAAAAAACAACTGCCACCTTCACTTGCCTGCACTTAGAAGGGTAGCCATATATGTCTGTAGCTGCCTTACCAGGGACAAAGTTCAGGAAACCTGAGACCCTGAAATTCCTTCTGTCTCCCAGCTTGTGTGGGAGTCCCACCTCTGAGATGTATAACAATGCAACCAAAACCTTCGAAAAACCCTAAACCCTAAACCCTAAACCCTAAACCCTACACCCTAAACCCTAAACCCTAAACCCTACATAGAGGCCGCCTGCGCAGGCAAGGCAAAAACCCAGCGGGAGAAAACACCCTTGCCGCGGCCCAGAGAGGCTGATCATGAACCCTAAACCCTAAACCCTAAACCCTAAACCCTAAACCCTAAACCCTAAACCCTAAACCCTAAACCCGAAAGGGGCCTTAAGACGAGAGGAACGCTGGAGGACCCGCCGGAACAAACTTCCATTTGCGACCTGAGAGTTTAAGAGGTGTGTACGGCAAACCTGCGCGAGGAGAAACGCAGTAAGGAGCTTGGAAGCTGCACCCCTTCCAAGCTCTGGCTGAACTCATGGCCGAGGGTCAAGGTCTGTAGGCTGCTGGGAAACTGCACCCCTTCCAAGCTCTGGTTGAAACAATGGCCGAAGGTCAAGGTCTGTAGGCCGCTGGGAAGCTGCACCCCTTCCAAGCTCTGGTCGAAATCACTGCCGAAGGTCAAGGTCTGTAGGGCGCTGGGAAGCTGTGCCCCTGCCAAGCTCTGGTTGAAGAGATCGCCGAAGGTTAAGGTCTGTAGGCCGCTGGGAAGCTGCACCCCTTCCAAACTCTGGTCGAACTCAAAGCCGAAGGTCAAGGTCTGTAGGCCGCTGGGAAGCTGCACCCTTTCCAAGCTCTGGCTGAACTCATAGCCGAGGGTCAAGGTCTGTAGGCTGCTGGGCAGGTGCACCCCTTCCAAGCTCTGGACAAACTTGTAGCCGAAGGTCAAGGTCTGTAGGCCGCTGGGAAGCTGTGCCCCTGCCAAGCTCTGGTTGAAACAATGGCCGAAGGTCAAGGTCTGCAGGCCGCTGGGAAGCTGCACCCCTTCCAAACTTTGGTTGAACAAACGGCCGAAGGTCAAGGTCTGCAGGCCGCGGGGCAGCTGCACACCTTCCAAGCTCTGGTTGAAACGATAGCCGAAAGTCAAGGCCTGTAGGCCGCTGGGAAGCTGCACCCCTTCCAAACTCTGGTTGAAACAATGGCCGAAGGTCAAGGTCTGTAGGTCGCTGGGAAGCTGCACCCTTTCCAAGCTCTGGCTGAACTCATGGCCGAGGGTCAAGGTCTGTAGGCTGCTGGGAAACTGCACCCCTTCCAAGCTCTGGTTGAAATCATTGCCGAACGTCAACGTCTGTAGGCCGCTGGGAAGCTGCACCCCGTCCAAAGTCTGGTTGAACTCATAGCCGAAGGTCAAGGTCTGTAGGCCGCTGGGAAGATGCACTCCTTCCAAGCTCTGGTTGAAATAAGGGCCGAAGGTCAAGGTCTGCAGGCCGCTGGGAAGCTGCACCCCTTGCAAGCACTGGTCATGACCGAAGGTCAAGGCCAGTAGGCCGCTGGGAAGCTGCACACCTTCCAAGCTCTGGTTGAATTTATCGCCGAATGTCAAGGTCTGTAGGCAGCTGGGAAGCTGCACCCCTCCCAAGCTCTGGTCGAAGGTGACGCCGAAGATCAGGGTCTGTAGGTCACAGGGAAGCTGCACCCCTGCCAAGCTCTGGTTGAAACAATGGCCGAAGGTCAAGGTCTGTAGGCCGCTGGGAAACTGCACCCCTTTCAAGTTCTGATTGAAATTATGACCGAAAGTCAAGGTCTGTAGGCCGCTGGGCAGGTGCACCCCTTCCAAGCTCTGGTTGAAACGATGGCTGAAGGTCAAGGTCTGCAGGCCGCTGGGAAGCTGCACCCCTTCCAAGCTCTGGTTGAACTCATAGCCGAAGGTCAAGGTCTGTAGGCCGCTGGGAAGCTGCACACCTTCCAAGCTCTGGTTGAAACAATGGTCGAAGGTCAAGGTCTGTAGGCCGCTGGGAAGCTGTGCCCCTGCCAAGCTCTGGTGGAAGAGATCGCCGAAGGTTAACGTCTGCAGGCCGCCGGGAAGCTGCACACCTTCCAAGGTCTGCTTGAAACCATAGCCGAGGGTCAAGGTCTGTAGGCCGCAGGGAAGCCGCACCCCTGCCAAACTCTGGTTGAATTCACGGCCGAAGGTCAAGGCAACTGCGACATCCATGGCATCCGTGTCTTGATCCCCTGTCCTCTCTAATGCCCGCTTTATGCTGCGTGCCGCGCAGCCTGCGCCACATTTCCGCACCACATATGTCAGCTCTTGGTTTTGAGTTTGTCGCAGCAGCGGCTGGTGCAGTTCGAGGAGACGCTCGCCCGAAGTCAACACGATTGACCCTGCGGAAAGGCCAACACTTCCTGCGACCCGTCTCCGCACATCCAGCCCCGTTTCCGCATCGTCCACATGAAGCTCAAATGTCGACCCGGCAACACTGTGGATGGTCAACGGCCACATGCTGGCGTTTCCGCAGCGACAAGACTAGACGAAGAATGGCATCAGTTCACTTACGATTTCTTAACAGAGAAATTTCAGAGAATTCGGGAAGTATCTAACTCCAGACTTCAACGCGGCTTAAGACAGTGACTAAATAAACACGTGCACATGGACTCTTTGGGATTCAAGCCGCGTGGTGAAGGGCGGCAGAGAGCTCTTAGAATGTCAGAATCCGAACCTCGAACCCTAAACCCAAGTAGCCACCTCGGGTCCCTCCGGGAAACTCCTGGCGGGGTTAGGGTTTCGGAGTGAAGGTCTGGGAGTCAAGGCCTTCAGAAGCAGGTGCGGTCGGCCTGACTGAGCCCCCTGGCCCCAAAATCGGACCACTTTGGAATGCTGTACTCCCCTTAGAACCTTAATAAAAAATAATATCAATATCTCATTGGGTTTTATATAAACAAAAACATTAAAAAATATTTCCCAAGGAGGATATAGAATGTAAGACCCTGTTAGTGGATGAGGTCGGAAGTGGTTGACCAATATGCCAGTACCCATATTGGTCCTTGCAGGGTGAGAGACGTTGCGTTTCTGAAGTCTTGCTGCACTCAGAGATTGACCCTAAACCCTAAACCCTAAACCCTAAACCCTAAACCCTAAACCCTAAACCCTAGGGAGTCTGAACCCCCATGATCCAGGCGAGCCACCCCACTGAGCCCGGACGAGATCGCAGGCTTGTGGGTGGGTGCACCCCGATTTCGGCGCGTAGCCTCGGATCAATTGAGTTGAGTGTTTAGGGTTTAGGGTTTAGGTTTAGGGTTTAGGGTTTAGGGTTCAGGGTTCAGGGTTCAGAGTTCAGGGTTTAGGGTTTAGGGTTTAGGGTTTACTTGTTTTGGGCAGCTTCTGGCGGGGCGGGGCTTTCATGGGAGGGGTTTAGGGCTTGTTTTTTTGGGGCTTGTTGGGGGTTAAGTTGGGATGTGAATGAGGATTCCCTATTGAGGACGGTTAGTAACTGTTAGTATAAGGGGGAACATCCCAAGGTTCAGTTGGGTGTCTGGTGAGAGAGAGGGAAAGCTGAGTGAAAGCTGCCCTAAACCCTAAACCCTAAACCCTAAACCCTAAACCCTAAACCCTAAACCCTGAACCCTGAACCCTGAACCCTGAGTGCTTGGGATTCGGGGCTTCGAGTGCCTTGTCCTTGTTTGGGCTGAGTGCATGTGCACGGTGGGGCCTCATTTGGGGGGTTACACATATAGGGGACCCCTAAAACAGCCCCCCCCCCCCCCCCCCCCCCCTAAACAGGAGGCTTCCCTTATACTAAGAACCTCAATAAGGTACCCTAATTTGGGAACCACCATTTACCTTTTGTCAGCATCCCAAACAACTCCAGGACTCAAAATTTTGGCATCTCACTCAACAGTTTTTCTGTCCCCTAAACAGGCCTGAAAACAAGATGAGACTTTGGGGTTCTACCTGGGACCCCTTAAGGTTGTAGCCTTGGGTCTCGGGGTATATTAAGGGGAAGAGTCTCAAGTACTCATGAAACTGGGTGCAGAAGCTTTAGGGGTACAACCTTAGGGGTACAAGTCTGAATGTCGGAATTCCTTAAGAGACCATGACGCCGACCCTCCAGCCGAGGGAAACCCTTAGCTGGTACCTAACCAGGAACCCAAGCATAAACATATGCTTAGCTGTTTCTTGGGAATTAAAGTGCCCAAAAATGTTAAAAACAAAAAAACAAAAAAAAACAAAAAGCTCCAAGTATCCCTAAGAGGTGCAGAGCACCCCAATGCACGCACATGCCCCACCCCCGCGATTGGCTTGGGTTTGTTGGGTAATTACAGCTTGTCCCAACGCCGGCTGTGCCACAGAAGGCTAAGTAAACGAAAGCCCTGAACCCTATAAACACTAAACCCTAAACCCTAAACCCTAAACCCTAAACACTAAACCCTAAACCCTAAACACTAAACCCTAACCATCCGAGCTTTAGGGTTATATGGCTTTAGGCATAAGGCCCGAAAGGCCCACCTGAAGTCTGAAAGCTAAGCCCCTTCAACCCTGACGCCAGCCCCCTAAACCCTAAACCATAAACCCTAACCCCCCTAACCCCCCTAACCCCGAACCCCTAAACCCTAAACCCTAAACCCTAAACCCCCTAAACCCTCAACCGCAGCATGCGAGCAGCATGACGACTCAGAAGGGCTTTTATGTGTTCCATCTTCGCCCGGGCAAGGAGGGAAGTGGATGAGCACCTTGGCCCATGGCCATGCCGCGTTAAAATAAGGGAAGGAGGGAGGTTTAGGGTTTAGGGTTTAGGGTTTAGGGTTTAGGGTTTAGGGTTTAGGGTTTAGGGTTTAGGGTTGAGGGTTGAGGGTTTAGGGTTTAGGGTTACTAAAAGGCCCTTTAAAGTGCTGTTTCTCTTTTTTAACAACGTATTATTCTTCCCTGGGCTGTTTTTCACAAAACAATAGTGAATCCGCGGGCATAGTATAAATTTAAGACAGCGAGCCCGCGCTTACACAAAGTTAAAGGACTGTTCTTCTGATAGCCGTAAAATACGGGCTAGTAAATTAGCATTACAATCCCGTGAAGAGAGTCCGTTTCACTCATTCGCATATTCCCTGGGCGCTGAAGAGGAGAATGAGCAAACAGCTTCCAACAACCATTGTTAATCAAACTGATGCGTCTAGAAGATTAGAAGTCCCCATGAAGAAGAACGAAGAGTGAACAAAACAGTTGCCCTAAACCCTAAACCCAAAACCCTAAACCCTCAACCCTAAACCCTAAACCAATAGGTGCCATGTGTGCTCGCGAAACCCAACTACAGACCTCATATGACTCCGAAACCCTGGAACAAACCTCCCCTTCTGACTCCTAGAACTAAAGCCCTAAACCCTGAACCCTAAACCCACTTCTGCTGGTATTAAACCCTGAACCCTAAACCCTGAAGCCGAAACCCGAAACCCGAAACCATAAACAAACAAGCTCTGAGAAGAGGGCCATGTCCAGGTAGGACAAGTTCAGCTGCTGCAGGTCCATCTCCTTGGCTTGGGTTTCGGGTTTAGGGTTTCGGGTTTTAGGGTTTTAGGGTTTTAGGGTTTTAGGGTTTTAGGGTTTGAGCGTTTTAGCGTTTAGTGGTTTAGGGGTTGATAGGATTTTAGGGTTTCAAGGTTGGGGTTTTAGGGCTTTAGGGTTTCAGGCGTTTAGGGTTTAGGGTTTACAGGGTTTATGAAGAGTGTGAACGAATTGGGACCTGCAGGCAAGCGTGTTCGTCTGCTTTTGAGCACCTCCCCGGGGCTTGTGGGGTGGGTTGGGTTTAGGGGCTTCCTTGGAGGTTTGGGGTACTTGGTAACCCATTATAGTTATCGCCCACACAAAAGCCCCTTAAGTACCCAACCAAGTAGGGTTATAATTGGGTTCTAAGTGCAGCTATAATTGGGGTACTAAGTACGGGTTCACAGGGTTTGGTTTAGGACGAGGCGCCCGGGGCATGCTTCAGCGAAGCTCTCAACTCGAAAACTTGCCTGCCTAGGACACTGATTGCTGTGCAAGCCTTCCGAAAGCCTGACGTTTGCCTTTGCACATTAGGGTTTAGGGTTTAGGGGCTATATACTCGAGCTTCCACACACTAACTGTACACCGACAGCCCCGTGACATAGCTGCGAAGAACATCCGAAAACCCCAGGCGCAAACCATCAACCCTAGACCCTAAGCCCTAAACTCTAAACCCTAAACCCTAAACCAAGAAACCCTAAGAAGGTGATTCAACGTGGCGAGCGTAGCGGAGAAGATTCGGCGGAAGCCGGAGGGTTGAGGGTTCAGGGTTTCATTAGGGTTGAGGGTTTACGGTTTCGTTAGGGCTTTGCCCATATCGTATGTACTTGGGCCCCTTACAGAGGGGTCCCTATATAGTAGCTTTAGGGCCCAAGTATATACTATGTAGGTGCATGGGCCCTTAGGGACATAAGCCACCCCCCCCCCACCCCCTCTCCCCGACTAACCGTCCAACCCTAAACCCTAAACCCGAAACCCTAAACCATAACCCTCGAAGCGGCAATCTTGTCCACTGTCTGGGTCTTGCAGACATCCACGCTCACGCCGCTGCTGTTCTGGATGCCGCAGCCTGGGACCTCGTGCAACCCTAAATCCTACATCCTAAGCCCTGAAGTAATCTAACCCCCATACATACCTTAACCCTAAACCCCAAACCCAAAACCCTAAACCCTAAACCCTATACCTAACCCCCAGATAAGCCCTAAATAACCCCTACACCAGGCCCTGAAGCGCTTCAACTCTGACAAGTCTATTCAAGATGACCCCCAACAAAACCCTCCCCTCCCTCCCTCCCCCCAACCCCTACATGTCTGGCACCTTTTAAGTTAGGGTTCAGGGTTTAGGGTTCTCTGGGCCCCTCCCCCTCCCCCCGCAGCAACTGAAACTAGAGCCGCCTAAACCTTTTTTTTCCATCTGGGCTGAGTGGGGAATGCCAGAAAAGCAGCAGCATGCACAACCTGATCAGCTCTGCTGGCTGACACGACGCACTCACGGTTACATACACGACTGGGACGCTCTCAAACATGACAACAACGCGAGACTGCGAAACCCTGAACCCTCCGAGGATTTTTTTGGGGTTTAGGGTATTGAATTTAGGGTTTTGGGGGCGCAAGGCACGTCCACGAATCCCCAAGGGTTTCCGAACCCTAAACCCTCAACCCTAACCGCTAAACCCTAAACCCTAAACCCTAAAGCCTAAACCCTAAACCCTAAACCCTAACCTCTGCCCTGCCTTAGTGGTGACGAAGATGGAATGGCGCGGTTTGCCCGACCGCTTGAGGCCTTTGCCCACACCGACCTGACACTCATGAACTGGGTTTAGGGTTTAGGGTTTAGGGTTTAGGTTTTAGGGTTTAGGGATTAGGGATTAGGGTTTAGGGTTCAGTGTTTAGGGTTTAGGGTTTAGAGTTTAGGGTTTAGAGTTTAGGGTTTAGGCTTACTTGGAGGTTCATGGGCACTTATAACCCCAATTACAACTGTACTTATCAACCCCCTAAGTCCCCCAAGTAGGTTATAAGTAGACTTAGAAGTGGGGTTATAAGTGCCCATGAGTCGGACGAGGGGTAAGAACTCAGATGCAAGGTCTTGTAGTTGAGGGTTGTCAAGCTTAAAGCGAGTGCTTGTCGCTGGACTGCTTGGGGTTTCCAGACTCATTGTGTGGCAACTTACTTGGAGGTTCATGGTACTTAGTAACCCAATCATAACTGTACTTATCACCCAATTATAGCCCTCTTGGGGTACTTTAACGGGCTTAAATGTGGTTACAACTGCACTTGTAATGGGTTCCTAATACTAAGTACCGTGAACCTCCAAGTAGCTGCCCTCATTCACAGCGTGAGCCTCGCCTGGTTGTCGTAGTCGTACGCGGTGTCAATGTGCGAGAACCCAGAATTCAACGCATCTACCACCACCTGCTCCGCCACAGAGTCGTTGTACTGCCAAGTTCCTGGTGGAAGCTCAAGCAGGAGGGGCAACCCTATTTGACACCCTTTGCCTATTTTCTAAAGTCCTGTCGTTAGGTATACATGTACAAGTGTGTTTGCCCACGCGCTTCCCTACGCCCTACAAGCCCTCAATAGCCCGAAGCCCTGAATCCTAAACCCTAAACCCTTAACCCTGAACCCTAAACCCTAAACCCTAAACCCTAAACCGGCCGCACCTGCTGCCAGGATGGGCATCTTTACGCCATTCCGCAGCGTGATGGTGTGGGCCTTCTCCTGGTCGGCTCATGGGGCAGCTCTAGATGCGACTTGTTAGGGTTTAGAGTTTAGGGTTTAGGGTTAGCCCTCTCTGAGGTGCTTAAACTGTACTTGCATCTACCCATGAACCTCCGAGACTCGACCCAAAACCCTTCAGTTCAGTTTGGGCATCTTATCTCGGAAACGGGCTAAACCTTGAAACCAAGGACTGCACAGACTACCTCTAGCTAGTTCAAAACTGAGGGCCTTCTGGATATCAGGTCAACCCCAAACTCGAAACCCCAACGCCTATCTTCAGAACCACCACCGGGGTGGGTGGGTGGGTGGGGGGGGGGGGGGGGGGAGGGCAAAAGCTAAACCCTGCCTGCAGCGGAGAAAAAAAACACAACCTTCCCTTCTTCCCTGGAACCAAAGCCGTCGCCGTCCTTGGCTGGGTTGCTGTCGTCACTGCAGCCTGTCGAGAGGAGGGAGGGGGCCTAGTAGTGTCTAGCCTCTTCTAGGAGGCTTATCGTTGTTGCAGGGCATCTCATCTGCCACCAGCCTAGCAACCACACTATACTAGTCTAAGGGTAGTTACATGATCCCTTATAAAAGGGGCCCTTAAGCGGGACCCATTATACCCCTGGTATGCTCCTTGAAAACCCGAAGAACCCAAGGGTCCATACGTAGAACCCTTTGAAAGAAGGTAAGGGACCATATTGAGGGACCATAGAACTACCAGGTCACCATATAGACATGACGACATGTGGCACACCATTCACAGACCCTGTGGTTTCTGCCTTTGATCTAACAAACAGGCCCAAAAACATTGTCGGTGTCGGTGAGGAGTTGAGGGGCGGGGGGGGGGGGTGGGGTGGGGGGGGTGTTGGGGCCCTAACCCCAAACCCTTTTAACCTTTTGGAAATCCGGGTTGGGAGGAAATATTTTTGTAGACAGTACCCTTCGAAGGGGACCTTCATGGATGGGAGCCCGTTGAGGACCCCAATTCGCAGACTTCAGCCCAGACCTAAACCCTCTACATCCCAGACGCCCGGGAAACACTAGCTTACTTCTCCGATAACAAAGGATCAAAATAGGTCAAATACTATTGTTCCTATACCTAATAAGGAAACCGTGAAACCCAAAGAATTAAAAAGTCAAATATTGGCTAAGTACCCTAAAGCCTAAAGCCTAAAGCCTAAAGCCTAAAGCCTCAAACCTAAACCCTAAACCCTAAACCCTAAACCCTAAACCCTAAACCCTAAACCCGCAACCCTAAACCCGCAACGCCCCCGTGCAGCGCCTTTTAGAGACAACGCCGCCAGCGCGGCGATGAGAGATGCCCCGCACAGCCGCAATGACATGGCCCAGAGATCCTTTGAAGGATTTGGGGTTTAGGGTTTAGGGTTTAGGGTTTAGGGTTTAGGGTTTAGGGTTCAGGGTTCCCTAAACCTGAAACCCTGAACCGTTGTTTTTTGTAATCTTTTTGTGAGTTTTTACCCTAAACCCAAAGCCCAAAACCATGTCCTGAACCAGGTCTCTCTCACTAAACCCTAAACCCGCTTCGGGTTGTACTACTGAAAGCCCAAAACCCCGAAACCTTTCAGGCCCCAAGCCCGAGAGCTCTCAAGCCGCAAGGCCTTTCGATTCAGGGCTTAGGGTGTAGGGTTTAGGGTTCAGGGTTTAGGGTTTAGGGTGTAGGGTTTAGGGTTCAGGGTTTAGGGCTAGACCCAGGAGTAACCAAGAAACAAAAAGGGTGCCCTTTTTGGTTTCAAGGGGGGTTTATAAGGGACCCTAAACCCAATCAGGTCCCAGAAGCCCAAAAAAACCTGTCAAGCCACGTTTCGCAATTTTGAGGGGGTTGAAAGTTTGTAGTTTCAGGGAGGCAAGAGGTCCAGGGTCTCGCCGGAACCCTTAAGCCCACAGCTGCGACTTCCAGCATCAGTTCCCTGGTCCCATACTTCAGGGCCCCCTTAAGGTAAGGCAAAAGAGTAAGGGGCCATGAAGTTTCCGTAGGTTCACACCGAGAGTGAGCACGACTCCCTCTTGGCCTCCTAGATCTCGGTAGCCCAAATTCTTTGGGGTCTACGGGGGGTGAGCCTCAACCCAACACCCGGATCCCTCCACCCCAAAACCTAAACCCTGAACCCTGAACCCTGAATCTGAGCCCTACACCCTACATCTTGAACCCATACAACTTGAACTCGAACTACACCTTGAACCTCAAGCCTAAACCCTAAACCCTAAACTCAAACCCAAACCTTGTTTTTATAACCCTAAGCAAAGGGCTCCCAGTGCGGGCACAGGTTGCCCCAGCGCAGTGCTCGGAACGGCTACAACGCTCTTGGACAGGTCACAGCTGCGCATTTGGAGTTGAAGATTTGGGTGGGGGGGAGGGGGGGGTTTAGGGTTTAGGGTTTAGGGCTTAGGGTTTAGGGTTTAGGGTCTAGGGGTTTAGGGTTTAGGGTTTAGGGTTAAGGGTTTAGGGTTTGGGGTTTGGGGTTTGGGGTTGAGGGGTTTAGGCTTTAGTCTAATTGTTTTGGGCAAGTATTGTTTGGCACTGCCACCGAGACCGCCAAGTCTGCGCCACAGGATCTCGCATGTCCCATGCACCCTCACCCAACCTCGCAATTCAAAGCCCAAGCTGATTTCGGCCTGACTCACCAAGGGATCTTCCTCCTCTTCTTCCAAGATCTCGGCCAGCTTGCTGACGGCGCGCGTGACCTTGACAAGCCGAGAGCCAACTCAAGCTGTCCTAAACCTTAAACCTTACAGCCTAAACCCTACAGGGTTTAGGATTTAGGGTTTAGGGCTAGCCCTAATCCCCCCAAAGGCTTTGAGGATTTAATCCACTTAAACCCGGTAGAAGGGAAAATGTGAAATGCGCCATCGCCGCTGTGTCTGGGCTTCGCCTAGGGAACTTGCTACGGAGTCGCTTCGGCACTGTATAGGGCTTAGGGTTTAGGTTTTAGGCTTAGGGTTTAGGGTTTAGGGTTTAGGGTTTAGGGTTTAGGGTTAGGGTTTAGGGTTTAGGGTTTAGGGTTTAGCTTCATAGTGAAATTCTTGGCCTAGAGTCGCTAATACGTGACACGGATTTCAACCCTCGGATTTCAACCCTGAATGCGAACCGTCTCTTAGGGTAGTTACATGGTCCCCTTGATATAGGCCCGTAAAAGGAGGACCCCAGAGATACCCCACCTTACATATCCTATACGACCCAACGCCCATACATCAGAAGCCTGTAACGAAGGTAGGGGACCTTTTTAAGGGACCATGTGACTACCCTTAGATGAGTCCGACACCCTCCCTAAACCCCACACCTCTAACACCTAAATCAACCCTGAGTTGAAGCCCTGGATTCCACACAGCCCTTTAAGCCCCAAACCTGAGCCCTGAAACACAAAGCCCGGTGAGCCCGAAAATCTTCCAGCTCGGGCCTAAACCCCTAAACCCTGAGTCCTGAACACCCCTAACCCCTCAACTCAGAACCCCAAGCTTCCCACCCTAAACCCTAAACCCTATAAACCCTGAACCCTAAACCCTATAAACCCTGAACCCTCAACCCTAAAACTCAACCAGGGCCTGCTCAGACCCCGGCCACCTTAAAGCCCACGTTGCCTTTCTTGCCCTGGCAGTCCAGCCTCGGACGACCGGGTTGCCACATCATCGTTGGGGAATTAAGGGCTTCTAGGATTTAGGGTGGAGGGTCTAGGGTTTCGGGTTTGGGGTTTAGGGCTTAAAGCTTGTTTATGCTTTTCATTCTTTTGTTTTGTTGATGTGCGGTTATGGGGTTTGGGATTGTAGGCTCATGGGGCTAACGGGTTAACGGCTGTATGGATTGGGTTATAGGGTTTGGGGTTGTTCAGGGCACCTACCCTAAACCCTAAACCCTAAGCCCTAAACCCTAAACCCTAAACCCTAACCCCCCCCCCCCCCCCAGATCCAAGGTGGCGGCGACATCGAGGATTGGATGATCTCATTGGCCTCCCGGCTGTGGCTGCTGTCATGAGTTCAGTTGGGTTTAGGGTTTAGGGTTTAGGGTTTAGGGTTTAGGGTTTAGGGTTTAGGGTTTAGGGTTTAGGGTTTAGGGTTTAGGGTTTAGGGTTTAGGGTTTAGGGTTTAGGGTTTAGGGTTTAGGGTTTAGTCCTTTCGCGTTTTGCCTCGCGCTCCACTTTCTTAGGGGACTGCAGGTTCAACATGTTGTCCGGCATTGTGTTAGTGATTTAACCATCCAAAAAAATGATCAAACGAATAAAGTACCAATAATAACCACCACAGTGTTACAGATGTAGAAGTTCCGAACTCGACTGCTACAAACTCCCATGTCCACTACAACAATGCTTAGCCCCCCCCCCCGCCACCCACCCCCCAACAAACCATCCTAACCCCTCAACCCTCAGTCGCACTGTGCCTGTGGCGTCACCCGCAACTGCAAACTCTCACTGCGCTCTTCAGCCCAGCGCCGTAGCGGAGAGAGCGCATAGGCTGCGGTCCTTTTGGATTTAGGGCTTATAAGGTTTAGGCTTAGGGTTTTTGCCTTTAGAGGGTTTATCGGGTTTGTAGGGTGTATGGGTATGTAGGGTGTATAGGGGTTATACCGCTTAGAGGGCTTACAGGGCTCATAGACTTTGTTGAGTTTTTTTATAGGGTTTCCATACGCTTTTGTTGGTTGGTTTCTTAAAAGGGCTTCTATAGCGCTTCTAGGAGTTACAGCAGGTTTACAGGGTTCAGGGCCCTTGGGCAACCGAAATCCCCAGCGACATCAACTGGGACTCTATCTCGGACCCCTGGGTTGAACCCTCTTGAAATCTGCGGAGCCGCTTGAACGACCCTAAGCCCCAAACCCCAAACCCACCCGAGACCCGAAACTTCAGGGGAACCAGGGAACAAGAGAGGGGGGGGGGGGCATCTTACAAGATGTTAGAAGCCCTGTGCAACTCCGAAAAGTTTCTTTTTAGGATTTCGTGACAAAAGCCACCACTCACGCTGGGCAGGTCATTGCAGTAGCTGGGGTGTGGAAGGCAACAAGAATCGACAACGCAGGCTGCTCGGGCCATCGTGTCAACTAAAGCTGGAGTGGGGGCGCCATGCACTTGCATTGAAGTTGGCCGCAACGGTGTCCACTTTCCTCCCTTGTGATCGGCGTAGGGGGGGAGGACAAGCATGTCAACAACACTTCGCAGTCCCAAGTCACCCTCAATCCAGTGGTTCTTATAGGGTGTAGGGTTTAGGGGTTTAGGGCATAGGTTCCAAAACCCTAAACCCTAAACCCTACACCCTAAACCCTCTCAGAGCCCCTGGATTGAGGGCGACTTGAAAGTGGTCCCCTAGCGTAGTTGGGGAGTTGCACAAAGGGTTTCTAATTATCTAAGATGGGCCCCCAACCATTTTCCTTTGGGGTTTCGGGTGTAGGGTTCTTCTCCAAACCTTCTCGACCTGCAAAAGAAAGGTTCTAAGTACCTGAGAAGTGCGACCTCCAGCCACTTTTCGCCCAGGCCATCCCACCGAGGCCTTGCCCTAAACCCTAAACCCTAAACCCTAAACCCGAAACCCTAAACCCTAAAATCGATTGGGGCCTTCAGGGTGATGGCCTAAACGCCTCACCCTCCGAGCCCTAAACCCTGTCGCACTGAAACCTGTAACCCTCAAACCCTCAAACCCTCAAACCCTCAAACCCTCAACCCTAAACCCTAAACCCTAAACCCTAAACCCTAAACCCTAAACCCTAAACCCCTAACCCTAAACCCTACACTCGCCCTAAGCTCGCACGTTTTACAGGGGCCCTGGCTGCAGCGCCCGCAGGAATGGTGAGATGTACCACCGCCTGCCGCTAGGAAAGGGCTGAAGGGGTCAGAAGGGACCCAGAATCTTATTCCCCGGGAAATCCCCTATATGTATATATATATATATATACACCTGCTATGGTCCCCATTTTCCTAACTAGCCCCTCAATAACCCCCAACTAACCCCAAAGGTCCCTCACCAAGTTTACGGTCAAAGGGTTTAAGAGGCTAGGGCTCATTAAACAGTAGGGACAAGCTTCGAGAGGGATTTATATATTGCCCGCAGGGACAAAACAAAGGATTCAAGCCGAATAACCTACCTATAAACCCTATAAACCCTATAAAACCTGTAAACCCTATAAGCCCAATAAACCCTATAAACCCTATAAATCCTATAAACCCTATAAACCCCTATAAACCCCTATAAACCCCATAAACCCTAAACCCTCGAGGCCCTATACCCGAAACCCTAAACCCCAAACCCGAAACCCCAAACCCTAACCCTAAACCCGAAACCCCAAACCCTAACCCTAAACCCCAAACCCTTCACCCTCTAAAACCCAAAAACCCCTACCAAGGCGAAGAAGCAAAAAGCCAAGCCAGAGTTTGGGACCGGGGAGGCTCCAGCATCCCTTAGCTATGGGGTTTAGGGTTTAGGGTTTAGGGTTTAGGGTTTAGGGTTTAGGGCTTTAGGGTTTAGGGTTTAGGGCTTTAGGGCTTTAGGGCTTTAGGGCTTTAGGGCTTTAGGGCTTTAGGGCTTTAGGGCTTTGGGGCTTTAGGGGAAAAGGATTTAGGGTTTAGGGTTTGAGGGTTTAGGGGTTTAGGGGTTTAGGGTTTAGGCTTTAGGGCTTTAGGGGAAAAGGATTTAGGGTTTAGGGTTTAGGGTTTAGGGTTTAGGGTTTAGGGTTCCTCAACTTCAAGATTTGAGGAAGACTCCGAGTTGAGGGATATCAGAGTGGTAGAAGGCTGCGGGTTGGCAGCCTGAGAGTTCTACAACCTAAACCCTAAACCCTAAACCCTAAACGCTAAACGCTAAACCCTAAACCCTAAACCCTAAACCCCTAAACCCTAAACCCCTAAACCCTAAACCCTCAACCCCTGGATCAGCAACCCTATAGTACCCTACTATACTCCGACAGGGTCAACGAACCCAAAACCCCAAAACCCAAAACCCGAAACCCTGCACATTAAACCCTAAACCCTATATAACCCTAAACCCTTTCAGGTTTCAGTTGGTTTCCAAGGTATAGTCCGAAGCCTGAGTCTGGAAAGCCTAAGAAGTGGATTTGAGACAATCCAGCCTTCAAAGGGTCAGATAGATTTAGGGTTTAGGGTTTAGGGTTTAGGGTTTAGGGTTTAGGGCACGGAGCGCCCTAACCATTTTTCGGCCTCGCCTGCATGACTCACCTAAAGTGAGATGAGCGCGGCACCCTAGGGGTCCATGTAATCCATGTACCTTTATGGTAAACACTTGGGCCCTAAAGCTACTACGTGGGAACTATGGGAACCCCCTTTGAAGCCCAAAGGTTTAGGGTTTAGGGTTTCGGCTTAGGGTTTGGGGTCAAGGAAAATACTAGATTGGAACATGGGCCCTTAGAGGGCACGATGTAAGCAGCTCTGTACACTTTGTGCTCCGACCGTCCAGCTCCTCTCCCGTAGCTGATCACAAACCTTAAGGGGTCCATGTACCTTTATAGTATAGGGTTGGGGGTTTAGGGTGTATACTTGGGCCAAAATGGGGTTCCCATGTAGTAGCTATAGGGCCCAAGTGTATACTATGAAGGTACATGGACCCTTGAGGAAACTGAGGTTTCTCAGAACGAGTTGGCAGGGGTTTGGGGTCGTGTAGAGTGCATCTATATGCTGTTAGTAGTGCTCGTAAGCTCCCGTCCCTAAACCCTAAACCCTAAACCCCAAACCCTAAACCCTAAACCCTAACCACTGGATGGCCACACCATGCGAGAAGCGCAATGCTGTCACAAGTGCTTTCGACATACTGCGCTGGATGTAACCCCAAACCCTAAACCCTAAACCCCAAACCCCAAACCCTAAACTCTAAACCCCAAACCCTAAACCCTAAACCCTACAATTGTGGTCCCTTTTGGGTGTCACAATACGGAGCCTTCGAATCGGAGCAATTTAGGGCACCCTGTTTTGAGATAGCCCGATGCCCCTTAACTAAGGAATATACCTTACATCAACTTGAGGATCCCTGGATAAACTAAGGTGTATTCCTTAGTTAAGGGGTATTGGGCTCTCTGGGGACTATGTGAATTCGACCACGCATTCCGGTCCACTTGTCGGGCCGGCTTGCTCTTAGGACACCCTCTGCAGCCTTCTGAGATCAGTGACCCAACTTACTACCTACACCCTAAACCCTAAACCCTAAACCCTAAACCCTAAACCCTAAACCCTAAACCCTAAACCCTAAACCCTAAACCCTAAACCCTAAACCCTAAACCCTAAACCCTAAACCCTAAACCCTAAACCCTAAACCCTAAACCCTAAACCCTAAACCCTAAACCCTAAACCCTAAACCCTAGCTGATGCGGATTCCTGGGAAGAACAAAACTGTTCTGTTAGTCTGTCCAGTGTTGTTGCAATGTGAGCACACATCTTCCAGAAACCCGGCTTTCATCGGCAAGATGTCGACAACGGAGGCAACCCTTCAAACACGGTTTCGGTGAAATCAAGCAGGCTCAAGGGATTGGGACTTACAGGAATCCCGAATCTTGGTTGTTTAAGCCCAGAACTTGCAGTATGATCCTAAGCCCTAAGCCCTAAGCCCTAAACCCTAAACCCTAAACCCTAAACCCTAAACCGTAAAGAATCCTCTTCCAGGACTCCGATCGAAGGCTGCCAGGGTGCGAGGTCCAAAAAACTCTCCGGATGGATGAAGAAGAGTTCCTCTGGCTGTGCCGACCCAAGTTTCTTCGAGCTAGCTAAGCTCGGTTGTGCGGACAAAAGCAGAAGCTTTCCCCTTTTGCCCTTTTGAAGCTGAGAGGCAGGCGCAGGCCGAAGCTATAGACACGCTCAGCTGAAGCATAAAATGTCAGGTGGGTACTTGCGCTACATGTCACTTCTTGCACTCCACCCGCAGCTCTTTAAATTCTAAACTGAGTTTTTCAACCCGGTCCTCATTCCCCTGTGTCAAGAAAGCTCACACTTCCACCCTCTCACTACCCACCTGTTGCAAAGTCTCCGAACCGCCGACAGCTTGAATTCAGCTGTCGATTTTTCAACTGCACCGCAAGGAAACTCAAAAGTCTGCTGTGATCGTCTTTTTGGGGATAAAGGCTTTAGGGTTTATGGGTTTAGGCGTTAGGGTTTAGGGTTGGGCGTTTAGGTTCCCCTAAGGCCCTAAACCCAGACTTGGAGTTCTTGTTTGCACGTCATCGTGGCTTCAGGGCGTGTTTCTCTCGTGGGCACGGGCTGTACATGGAACCCTGGTTGGGGTTTAGGGTTTAGGGTTTAGGGTTTAGGGTTTAGGGTTTAGGGTTTAGGGTTTAGGGTATAAGAGCAGCTCCCAAGTGCCAGCCGTTGGGCGAAGGAAGCCCCGCAAGCTCATTCCTTCACGTCCGGGTTCGCAGCAATCCATTCCTCTGGGGGTTTCAGGTGCAAGGTTTAGGGGAAAGAGGTTTAGGGTTTAGGGTGGTTTAGGATTTTAGGGTTTAGGGTTTAGGGCTAGGGTTTGGGGCTAAACCCTAAACCCTAAACCCTTGTGGGTTTTAAGAGGCTTGTCCAACCCGAAGGTTACAGGTAACCTACTGAGCACCTGCGCTTTGCGGCACTGAACTGCAAACTAAGTGGCACTTCGCAGAGCACAACCCCAATTCCAGCTGAATGACCAACTTCTAAGGTCCTAAATGTTGGGGGATGTGGGGTGTATGCATACGCAGAAAATAAAACAACTGAAGCTTGCCTGACCCAGTGCAGGATCACATGCAACTACATAATTCGTCATTAAGGTCCTCATTTACACATGAAGGCTCGACTTATAGCAAGGACACCAAAAGGGACCACAGTTTGGAGAAGTCCCCCTTTAGGCTTGGGCTAGCCAAGAATTCTGTCACACAGCGAGCCCGAAGCTATGAAAGGGTTTAGGGGTTTAGGGGTGTAGGGTTTAGGGTCCATGTGCCTACATGGTATATACGTGGGCCCAGAAGCTACATGTCGGAACCCCCTTTTCGGCCCAAGTATATACTAGATAGGTGCCACCCTTGCCACGGAAATTGTTTATCGGGTTGTCCATATTGGTCCTGCTTGATTCTTTGCTCTAAGCCCTATCAACCCAGAAACCCCCTTCCTCCCGCCCGCCCCGCCCCGCCCCTCCCCCCCCGCCCCGCCTATCGCTAATCCCCCCCCCCCCCTCCCAAAACCCCGAAACCCCGAAAACTCCTAAAGCCCCAAAACCCAAAACCCCAAAACGCCCAAGCCTTACCTAGACCCAGGAGTAACCTAGGAATAAAAAGGGCACCCCTTTTTTGTAAGAGAACCCCAACCCAAAAAAATGACATAAGGGCCTACTCCAGGTCTTAGCCCTAAACCCCTAAAGCCCCAAAACCCTAAAACCGCCAAACAGAAATAAGGGACCCCTAAACCCTAAACCCTAAACCCTAAACCCTAAACCCTAAACCCTAAACCCTAAACCCTAAACCCTAAACCCAAAGTCCGAGTGAAGCCCCCAACAAAGCTCACGCCGCCCAAGGGGCCACAGCTGCCTCCACCGACGAACATCGGCGGGCCGCGGCCTTCGCCTGGTCCTGGGCCCCAAACGCAGCCCTAAACCCTAAACCCTAAACCCTAAACCCTAAACCCTAAACCCTAAACCCTAAACCCTAAACCCTAAACCCTAAACCCTGAACCCTGAACCCTGAACCCTGAACCCTGAACCCTGAACCCTACACCCTACACCCTACACCCTAAACCCTAAACCCTAACCCTAAACCCTAAACCCTAAACCCTAAACCCTAAACTCTAAAACCCTGTAAGCCCTGGTAAGCCCTGCGAGCCCTGCCCTGGAAGCCCTGGAAGCCCAAAGGTTTAGGGTTTTGGGGTGTCTTGGGTTGCAGGGTCTTAGGTGTTTAGGGTTTTAGTGTTTTGGGGTCTTAGGGTTTTAGGGTTTTAGGGTTTTGGGGTCTTAGGGTTTTTAGGGTCTTAGGGTTTTGGGGTTTTAGGGTTTAGGGTTTTAGGGTTTTAAGGGCTTGGCTGTGAGGGTTTGGTTGCAGGGTCTGAAGTGTTTAGGGCTTTAGGGTTGTGGGGCTGAGCTGTGAGGGTTCAAGGTTCAGGGCTTCGGGTTTTAGGAAGCCCGCAGCCCTTGTAAAAGCACAAAACCCATGGAGCCTTTGGGATCTGAAGGGTGCAGGGTCCCAATAACAACTCGACGGCAATCAAACCCTAAACCCTAAACCCTAAACCCTGAACCCTAAACGTTAAACCCTAAACCCTAAACCAAAAACCCTAAACGTTAAACCCTAAACCCTAAACTCTAAACCAAAAACCACCCTCGACGCCCCAGCCTTCTAAACCCAAAACTTTTCCGGAGCGAGCCTTGGCTTTCAACCCTAAGCAAAAGACCCAAAACCCTAAAGCCCGAAAGCCCTAAAACCCTAAAACCCTAAAGCCCTAAAGCCCGAAAGCCCTAAAACCCTAAAACCCTAAAACCCTAAAACCCTAAAGCCCTAAAGCCCTAAAGCCCTAAAGCCCTAAAACCCTAAAACCCTAAAACCCTAAAACCCTAGACCATAAAACCCCAAACCCTAAACCCTACCCCCAAACAAGCCCAACATCCTCCCCCTCCACGTCCTCGGGGAAGCCGCAACCCAGGAGTGCCGCCTCACACAAGCTGGGGGGGGGGGGGGGGGGTGGGGGTACGAAGGAGCTTTAAGTTTAGAGCTGAGGTTTAGGGTTTAATCGCTCACACTCGGACAAGCCAGGCGAGGCATTCAAGGTTCAGGTGTCTGAAGGGTTTAGGGTTTAGGGTTTGGGGTTTGGGGTTTAGGGGATAGGGTTTAGGGCACTCGAGAACAAGAGCGTGTCAAAAGACGGGGTCCCAAACCCAACACCTCTCAAACCTAACCTCGACACCCTAAGCCCTGAACACTCCACAACCCCTAGCGTGCATGCACCTATACTTGGCTCTTGAAGAGGACCCCTTATATGCCCTATACAACCTAAGGGCCCATACATCAGAAACCTTTCAAGAGGGTAAAGGACCATGTCAAGAAACCATGAAACTACCCTTTCGATAACCCCTGAACCTAGACCCAAGAGTAACCTGAGTATCCTAGGAACAAACAGCGTACCCTCTGTGGCTCAAAAAAGGCACTAAGGGCCTACTCCGGGTCCTAGGAACACTTCCAAACACTAACGAAGACTGATTCGCTTGAATCCTGCACTCAAGGGCCTAAAGGAGGGACCCTTAAAAGGGACCTCAGGGATAAGAAAGGGGAATAAGATTAAGGGTCCCTTCTAGGGGTCCCTCCTTATACCCTAGACCCCCCAAAGTCCCAAGAAGCCGTAGGCCCGACTCTGCGGGCCTTAGTAATTGGGGTGGGGTGGTGGGGGAAATCATGGTAGTGGTATAGTTCTAAGGGGGCAACAGAGGAATACTCTTCGTAATGAATCCGACCCCTATATTCGGTTTGGACCCCAAAAGCCTTTGAAAGATCTTCTTGAATATGAACGTCCTTTGGGATGTTAGTTCCCTTGTACTAACATGGGGATTCGAGTACCCCTTATCATCATCCCTAGTAAGGACTGTTAGTAAACATCCCAAATCGTCCTCTTAAACCCAATACGGGAACATATGAAATCTTTCCCGGCCAAGGGGCCCGAATGGATGCTCTCCGAGATAGGGGCTGCGCTTCATTGCCTGGGCTGCCTGGGACCAGAGCACCAAGTTGGGTTTCAGTCGATTCTCGGCGCTTCGAATTTTAGCATTTCAGGTCGTAGGGTGTTTGCTGGCTCCTGCTTCGGGATCCCAAAACCCCAACCCCTCTCTCAAAGGCACTCAGTCAATGTCAGGCCAAAACCCCCTAAACCCCTAAACCCCGAACCTAAACCCCCAAATCCCCAAACCCTAAGCCCCAAAGCCCCCAACCCCCCTACCAAAAAACCCTAAACCCTCAACCCTCAACCCTAAACCTCCAAAACTTCCGCGCCAAACGGCTCTTGGCACTGATGGCTGCCAGCGCCGACGGAGCGCCGAAGGTTTGGCCCACGGCCTTTGGGGAAGGGTTGGGTTTAGGGTTTAGGGTTTAGGGTTTAGGGTTTAGGGTTTAGGGTTTAGGGTTTAGGGTTTAGGGTTTAGGGTTTAGGGTTTAGGGTTTAGGGTTTAGGGTTTAGGGTTAGGTTTAGGGTTTAGGGTTTAGGGTTTAGGGTTTAGGGTTTAGGGTTTAGGGTTTAGGGTTTAGGGTTTAGGGTTTAGGGTTTAGGGAGTTTAGGGTTTCGGGTTTAGGGTTTAGGGTTTGGTGTTTTAGGGTGTGAAATGCTACTAATCCCAACCAATCTCTGAGCGCTTCATCCCCACAGGGGAGAGGCTCCCTCATCAACTCCCTAAACCCTAAACCCTAAACCCTAAACCCTAAGCCCTAAACCCTAAACCCTAAACCCTAAACCCGTTTTGAATACGAAGCCCCTCCGCTCTGCCACACCACTAAAAAAAGTCGGATCCTGGAGGGGCAGGATGTCATGTTGGGCTGGAGCCAGTGTGGAGGTCTCCATCATGTACTCCACGGCGGCCTGCTTTAGGGTTTAGGGTTAAGGGCTTAGGGTTTAGGGTTAGGGCCTTGATTTTTGTTTTGCTATGCTGCAGCCTTTCCCTTATACAAAAGCAGGACAGTGGGTTTAGGGTTAGGGCTGAGACAGCTTTTTTCCTGTGAGGCAGCCTTTCTCTTGAAGAACGAAAGGAAAAGGGGGGGTCTAGGGTCTGTTCATGGATCCAAACGAGACTAACAAGGTCGCCCCAAGGTGCGGAAGTCTAGCGTTGAAGGCTCAAGGTTGCGTTGCATACATTATCGGCAACTCTCGAAAGTACAGACCAAATTTGGGATCCTTCTTTTTTAAGGGTGCCATACTCTACAGGGGACCCCAAAAAGGGACCCTAACTTAGGGAACTACCCATAAATGCATGACCTGACGCAAACTAACACACCTGCGCGCCTCGATGCTGGAACACCGCTGGAGAGAGGCACTTGCCTCGTCCTTGTCGAAGCCTGGTTTGGGGCTTCGGCCCCTAAACCCTAAACCCTAAACCCTATAAACCCTATAAACCCTAAACCCTAAACCCTGAACCCAAAACCCAAAATGCCCGAAACCCTGAACGGTTTAGAGTTTGGGGTTGGGGCTCGGGGTGTTAGGCATCCTAAAGCCCCAAACCTTATAAACACTAAACCGACGATCCCAAGACTTGGTCGAGTCCTTGGGACTAAACGGTTCAGGATTTGCAGGTTAGGGCTCAGGGTTAGGCTTGCGGGGGGTGAAGTTTCGTGGGTTCAGTGTCGAGCTCCTTAAACAAGCCTAAACAAGGGACCTGTCATGCCGTAGATAGCAGGAACGGGCTTTGCAAACCCTCAACCCCAAACCCCGTTTCACATCCAGGCATCGTGACGAATGCCCTAAGGCTCCAAATAGCCCAAAGTAGGTATTATTTACAGACTTTAGATGTAGGTATTATTTATATACTTGGAGCACCAGGGATGCCTAACACCCTAAACCCTCTAAACCCCAAATTCCTAAACCCTAAAACCTACAAACCCCTTACTTCTTGGAAGCATGGACACCTGTAAATCTCAATCCCGTAAACCCCCGCGCCTTGGCACTTAGGGTTTAGGGTTATAGGGTTTAGGGTTTAGGAGATGGGGTTTAGGGTTTAGGGTTTAGGGCTTGTACTAGGAGCCTCATTCCCTACAGCCTCGACTGGTCACTCAGTCTCCCAATCTGAATCGGCCACGACCCCGAAACCCTGAACCCCAAATTCCTAAAGATTCTACCTTCGAAACACCTAAAACCCTAAAGCGCTTAGGAAGCAGGGGCCCCCACACGCCAACGCCAAATCTTAAATCCAAGATTGCTGCGTTATGGGAGAGAAGAAGGGGGCTCTCCTGCTTACAGGGTCTTTAGGAACCTATCCGTCGACACAGGAAGAAGGAATCCATGAAAACACTTTCCCGAGACCCTATAATCCCTAAACTCAATGGAGTAAACCCTTCTAAAGGGACATTTTACTTGGAGGTTCACGGTACTTATTAAGCGTTATAACTGTACTTATAACTGTACTTATAACCATATTAGCGCACTTAAGGGGCTTATAAGTGGCTTATAAGTACAGTTAGAATTGGTTCATAAGCACCATGAACCTCCAAGTATATGGTCAATGTAGAGGATACTTAGGTGCGTATCGGGGATATGTAAGGAGGATTCATTGTTCCCTTCCAGGGTCCCTCCTTATATCCCTTGATAAACCCCCCCCCGGCCCCCCAACGCCGGAGCCGTATGAGCCCCAAAAGCCCCAAAGCCCGAGGCCAGAAATCGAGAAACCGGGCACCAGGTTGGCAGCCTAAACCTATCCGAAAATATTCTGAACAAACATCCTCTAGCGATTTTCAGGCGAAATCCAAAAAAACAACTAGGGCCTAGCGAGTGTGGGGTAGGGTTCAGGGTTTGCTGGCAGAAGCTCGGATTTTGGGGTGGCTTTGCAGAGCAGGATTCAGGGCTTCGTGGTTTTTTAACTTCGTATTGCTTGGTTAAGAGAACCTGACAGTTGCAGGGATCATGAGACTGAGGAAAGGTGGCCTTACATTACCTGGCCTAGGGTGTTGGACCGGGTTTTTTTCTGGCACCCTAAACTAAACCCTAAACCCACTTGGAGGTTCATGGTACTTCGCAACCCCATTATAACTGTACTGAAAATTGGGTTCCTAAGGGGCTTTTATGTCGGTTGTAGCTACACTTACAATGAGTTACTAAGTATTCTGAAGGTTCCTCCAAGTAAACCCTTAAACCCCTCCACTGAGGAAAGGAGCCCATCATCGTCAGGATCTTCACTTTGTTGCGGCGCTCGCTGCCCTCATCAATCCCTGGCCTTGTCGTCGAACCCTTGGGGGTGTTTGCATGGGACCCAAATAACTTTAAAAGGGTTAAGGTTTGTAGGGTTCTAGGCTTCATACACCTGAGTAGGAAGTATGGTAAGATAAGGTATGTGCCCACAATTTCTGAGGGTTCATTTGATTTGGGGTTTCGGGGTGTTCTTTAAGGGTTCTGTAACGCGTTTTGGGGGGGTGTAGGGGTTTAGGGTTTAGGGGTGTAGGGTTTCATGTAGGGGCTGTGTGTTAAGGGTTTTTGTCACCCACACGGCTGCTACCGAAGTCCACTCCGCTGGGACAAGGCAAGGTGACCCAAACCTTTGAAAAGCCTGAGGACCGATCAGGGTTTAGGGTGTAGGGTTTCGACGCTCGCGCTCACACACGGCCGGCAAGGTTCTTGGTTCGCAAGGTTTGGGGTATTGAGGAACGCTTATAAGTGAGACCCTAAACCCTAAACCCTAAACCCTAAAGGTGGGTTGCGCGCAGGGTCCCGTCGGAGTCCGTAGTCCCTTTGCAACAAGCTTTCGACATCATGCACCCAAGTAGGTATAATCGGGACTATACTATATAGGATATATAGAGGGGAATAAGATTATAGGGCCCCTGCCAGGGGTCCCTACTCATACCCCTTCACAAGTGGCTCAGAAGAAGAAGAAGAAGAAGAAGTTTGTGTTTCTACAGGTTTGTTCTAGGGTACTTCCAGGGGAGCCAAAAAACCTAAGTTCCCGAACTCCGAGGCCCTCATCGGTTGCGTTCTACAAAAGCCCTCCCGTCCACAAAGCACGAAAGCAGGAACATCCTGCTTGTCCAGCTTCCTAGTGGAAAGACAGGTCAACCTTTCTATGTTGAGGGCTTAGTATACTAAGCCCTCAATCTGACCATGCTTTAACCTTAAATTCTAAACCCTAAATGCTTTTAACCTTCTAAGTCGAGACTCCTGGTTGAATGTGCCCTGGTTTCCGTCCTGGATTGCCCCTGAAGCTACTGGCTTTTGGTGGGATGTATGGGTTCAGCACTTACAGAGCTGTACGAGGGGGACGGAAGTACCAAACTCCCGAATTCAAAGCCCTGATTCGTAAACCTGCCGCATAGGTGCTCCTCGGAGACATCGCTGGGGAGCCTCGCCGAAATCTACATGTGTGGGGCCCTAAACCCTAAACCCTCTTTATCCTTGTGACAGACATCTCAGGTGTATGGGGGTTTAGGGGCTGAGGGAAAAATCGGGCCGTACCGAGTGGCTGCTGAATACACATTCCTCGGTAAGAAATTAGGAAACTGCTGAGGTGCCCGCTATAATCTCGCAAAGGGCCGTCTGGCGGGATACAGGGCACCAACTTCCCTAATGCCTTACTGAAAACCAGTAATACGCAACTTAGAAATTAAAGAAACCCGGACTTGCAAGCAAGGGCTTCGGTGACTCGTTGCCGCTGCTTGCGCCGTAAGCCCGTGTCGTCAGCACTTTTGAAGACCCCTGAGCCTAAACTCAATACTAGCCCCGCCCCTCTAGCCGCCCCCTCGCCCTGCAACTCTCCCCACCTCCCCCCCCGGAACAAAATAGAATCAAATAAGATCCCCAAACCCCTAAAACCCTAAAACCCTAAAACCCTAAAACCCTAAAACCCTAAAACCCTAAAACCCTAAAACCCTAAAACCCTAAAACCCTAAAACCCTCTCTCCTAAAACCCTAAACCCCGACACCCCCTAAAACCCCTCTCCTTCGGAATGCCGTTGCCGCGACGTCCCAGACCTTGCCCGCTGCTTCCGAGGCCATCCGCACGGCCTCCAGCTGCAGCTGGGAATCGGCAAAGAGGGTTTGGTAACCCTAAACCCTAAACCCTAAACCCTAAACCCTAAACCCTAAACCCTAAACCCTAAACCCTAAACGACTCCAAGCCCAAGAGTGGGAACCCTTCTGAACCCCAAACTCTAAGCCCCGAACCCAAGAGTTTTGGGCTTGGGGTTTAAAGAGCTCGGAATGTGCTTAGACAAAAAGGCCATAACAGGATCTCTATCTTGGATCAAGTCCCAATTTTTTGCAGGCGTGCAGGGGTAACCGAAGCCCTGGGTTCTGGCTTAGAAAGTAGGTTCGAAGTATTTTCTTGGGCTTAGGGGTTCAGGGCTTTCGGATTTTCGGGCTTATTCCCTAGAAGCGGGGGCCTCTCCAGCAAACCAGGGCGCATTCTCGCCGGCCTCACACAGCTGAGTTGTGCTTGGTTTAGTTTCCGTGTTGAGGGATGAGCACAAACAAGAGGAAAGATAACAAGCTTGTGAGCTCCTTACATCAGATCCCGCAAAAATGAGCGCACCGCAGGTCAGAAGTACAGTACACCGAAACCCGCGTAAGTCGGAAGGAAAGGGTTTCCCAGCAACCCGAAACCCCACAATGTGGCTTGAAAACCTTCTGGACCTCATCTCTGGGCTCCAAACCCTTTGAGGCACGGGACTGGTCTGAAGCTGCACCCGAAATTCTGTGAAGATGTTGCGGCCTAGGTTCCCTACGCTTCAACTCGACAGGCCCCTCCTACACCATAGCGCCTTCAACCTTTTAGGGTTTAGGGCGTAGGGCTTAGGGTTAGTTTAGGGTTTAGGGCTTCGGGCTTCGGGTTAGTTTAGGGTTCAGGGCGTAGGGTGATACAATACGAATGCTCGCAAAAATAGCGGTAGCAAGTAATGGTAAGAACCTAAGCCTTCTTCTAGCAAGAGAACACTCCAAGAGATCTTGGCGGAGCTTGCAAACGATCGTAAAAGCCAAGACACCACTTGTGCCATCCTCGGAAACAAAGGGGCGAGTGCTGGAATTCAAAACCTTAAACCCTTAACCCTGAACCCTGAAACCTAAACCCTAAACCCTAAATTGAAAATGCAGAAAACCTGAAACCCTTTTTTTGCATCCGGGCTATGATGTCCTGGCCGGAAAGTCTTAGCAACATTCGTAAACCCCAAACCCTGGTGGCCGGGGGCCTTTTTGGGTCGAAAGGGTCTGGCGCTTCAAGGATTTGGCAGCTTGCGGCAGACTTTTCTTGGAAGGTCACCTTACTAAACCCTAAGCCCTAAGCCCTAAGCCCTAAGCCCTAAGCCCTAAGCCCGAAACCCTAAGCCCTAAGCCCTAAGCCCTAAACCCTAAACCCCAAACCCCTAAACTCCGAACCCCTAAACCCCTAAACCCTAAACCCTGGAGTCTAAGACCCGCCCTCGGGCCCTAAGTGCATGGTTTCGGGTCTTTGGGGGATGCTTCGCGGACGCTGAGAAATGAAAGCCCAGGGTGGTTGCGGTTGGGAGCATGCATAGAGATCCACCCTAAACCCTAAACCCTAAACCCTAAACCCACCCTTGGAGGGCTGGAGATCCTACGACCGACCTCCTGCCCTCCTCCCCCCCATTCTGTTCCCCGCTGGCCATAATCTTGCAGATGGTCATGTTTTTGCCCTTGAAAAGCCCCCTGAAAATACTCGAATTTAGGGTTTTCTAACGTTAAAAAAACCTGAAAAACTCCTGGCAATATTTCTAAAGTCAGATCCTCTTGCGCCGAATAAAGGGAAAACAACGGGCCCACCTTGTCATGAGCCAACCGAACCACCCTAAACCCTAAACCCTAAACCCTAAACCCTAAACCCTAAGCCCTAAACCCCAAACCCCAAACCCCTGATGCTGATATTTGCCGAGAGGCCGCAGGGCCTCGCCGGCCACCATGGCTGATCCGTTGTATCCTTGGCTTGCAGGTTGCCCGACTTGGAGGTTCAGGGTACTTAGTAACCCAAGGGTTTAGGGTTTAGGGTTAGATAACCCACATATAAGCCCCTCAAGTACCCTAATAGGGTACCCTGAACCTAGGGCTGCTTGGGAGTTGAGGACTTCGGGCTGATTAGGGGCCTAGGACCTAGACTTAGGGCTGCTTGGGGCTTTAGGACTTCGGGCTGATTCGGGGTTAGCACTTACACAGACTTTGGGCCGCTTGGGGGGGTTTTAGGAGGTTTAGAACTTAGGGCTGATTCGGGGTCTAGAACTCGGGGCTGATTCAGTGTTTAGGACATGAAGCTGATGGCGTCTTCAGATGGGGTTTAGGGTTTAGGGTTTAGGGTTGAGTTTTGTTCTGTTGAGGGTCGTGTGAGGTGCTGGTACCTTCCTCCCAGAGCTCGTATAAGGCAACACACCGGAGCCTGAATTAACATGAGGAACTAGTCCATACATACGTATACATGCATAAGACAGGCGTGCTACCTACACACCCTTTCTACATAAATAGGCTTCTATAGTAGAGCCGTGCTGCAAGCACTGGAGGGAATTATAAACTCTGAGCTGGTCTCGGGCCCATGCATTGCTGGGGAAGGGGCCGGATTTGACGTACTCCTTGGCGGTGTCTCCGACGTCCATTGCAAGTCTGTCAAGGGATCAAGGCTCGAAGCCCTAAGGTTGTAAAGTTGTACCCCTTAAAAGTTCCACTTAATTTCCTCCTAATATGGCCGTTGCATCCCCTTTAGGAATCTTTAAGCAAGGGTCCCCAAACCCAAGGTTACAACCCTAAACTCTAAACCCTAAACCCTAAACCCTAAACCCTAAACCCTAAACCCTAAACCCTAAACCCTAAACCCTAAACCCTAAACCATGCAACTGCCCTTAGATTCTAGGGTTTGGGGATGCTGGGGGTTCAGAGGTGAGTCAGGGTTTAGGGTTTAGGGTTTGCGGGGTCCCTTACAGCGGTTCCTGTACTCAAAAGGGTTCTGAAGTATGGGCCTTGGGTTCTACAGGGTATATAAGGGGCCCTCATTTATATAGGGGCCCACATTCAGGGACCATGCAACGACCCTAAGATTAGGGTTTAGGGTTTAGGGTTTAGGGTTTGGGGTTTAGGGTTTAGGGTTCGAAACCAACAGATCTGGGATTAGGATCCTGCTCAAGCTGAACGCCTACACGATGCCCGTGAGCGACTGCGGGCAAGCTGAAGTAACTCTTCCAGGAGACTGCCTGTGATTCTGCAGGGCTTTCGGTAGCTAGGATGGTCCTTGAAATCCTCTGAAATAGATTCCTAAATATCATGCTCTTAAACTCGAAAAGGGGAAACATGAAATATCCCAAGGGTTGTGATATTTGGCTGGTGGCTGGGCTGTTGTTTTCGCAAATTCCAGTCCGAAGTGGAGTACCCCAAGACTTCATTTACCTACACAGTTTGTACTTGGCCGTTGAAGTGGTTGCCATATATGTATACACATGTATACATATGTATATATATATATATATATATATATTTTATATATATATATACAAATGGGAACCACCAAGTACATACTATGCAGGTGCATGGACACTTAGGGTTGCGTGGAGCGTAGCAAACTCCTAAAGCCGGACCCCAACAAAACACGGACCAAATCGTACCTTGCGAACACCGAAGCCGGTCTGTCTTACGGGTTGCCTTTGAGTTGTCCTATAAGGAGTTCTCACAAGGTAACCTGCATACTCGCTTAAAGGGTTTGTAGGTGGATGTAGGGTGTTCTCGCCTGGACAAGCTGCCCTTAGCCCTAAACCCTAAACCCTAAACCCTAAACCCTAAACCCTAAACCCTAAACCAAGTTAAAGTCCGGACAGTAGCATGGTACCATGCCTCGACGCCTGGCGCATAAACTCCGGCACGGCACCCGGATCCTTGCCAAAACGGCTTAGGGTATAGGGTTTAGGGCTGAGGGTTTAGGGTTTAGGGTGTAGGGTGTAGGGTGTAGGGTTTAGGGTTTAGGGTTTAGGGTTTAGGGTTTAGGGCCTAGGGCCAAGAAACCCAAGGATTCAAGGGGCCTGCCCTCCTGGGTTGAATGAGGTTGCTAACCCTAAGGCTCCAAGAACTCTTATTTTAAACGTTTTTTGGGCCCAAAGGCCTTATGATATTCGGTTTTTGGGCTATGTTGAGGCGAAGGGTAAGGGTACTGGGCCTCGAGGTTTGGTGATGCGTGGCCAAAGGGCTTTTCGCTTTACTTGCGTGCTTCTCAGGCGCCACCCTAAACCCTAAACCCTAAACCCTAAACCCTAAACCCCAAACCCTAAACCCTAAACCCTAAACCTGGTCATGAAGGTTTAGTGCACAGGGTCTGAAAATCCTCTCCAGGGGATGCCGAGAGTAGCGTATCTGAAATTTTGGGGTCATATGTATGTATGTACATATATATATATATATATATTATATTATTTATTTATTTATTGATTTCGTTATTTACATGTATATATGTATTTAGTTATTTATTTACATGTATATATATATATATAGAGGTCAAACCGTATGTATGCATGTGTAAGGTATGAATATACCTATGTGTATGTAGGTAAAGGTATGCACATGTATGTATATATATATATATATATGTATATTTGCATGTATGTGATGATACTATGATACACACTGCCGAAACCTTGAGGAAAGCCAACAACAGCCTTCGCTGTCATCGCAAACCTCTGCGACAGGCACCGCACCCTAATCTTCTCAGGGTTTAGGGTTTAGGGCTTACCGGATCCCACAAAGTCTGTAAAAAAAAACAAAACCCTCATAAAAAGGGCCGTTGTAGAACCATGTTTTGGGGGTTTAGGTAGGGTTTAGGGTTTAGGGTTTAGGGTTTAGGGTTTAGGGTTTAGGGTTTAGGGTTTAGGGTTTAGGGTTTAGGGTTTAGGGTTTAGGGCTGAGGGCTTAGGGCCTCGGGTTCTCCATTCCGCGCCTCCCCCTTCTCTTTGCTCCACACCTCGGGCCCTGCCTGCGCCGGAGCTTTGGCCTTCGAGCCTGGCACCCGCTCAGTCAGGGTTTAGTAACATGGGGGTTTAGGGTTTAGGGTTTAGGGTTTAGGGTTTAGGGACTTTTAGGGTTTAGGGTTTTGGGTTTACGAAAGTAAGGGACCCCGAATATGGGCGCCAAACAGTAAGATTCCCTTATACTTAGGACCCCAATTTAAACCCGAGACCCTAAAGAGTTCAGGGTTTCGTATTAATAGGAGAGACCATTGACCACAAGGTCGGCTGTAAGGCCCTGGGCCCGAACAGGTTCGGGCGAAGGGTTTAGGGTTTAGGGTTTGGGGTTTAGGGTTTAGGGAATCCCTGAACCCCTGAACCCCTGAACCCTAAACCCTACACCCAAACCCCTAACCCTAAACCCGAATGTCGGAAACCACCAAATGGATGTCCAAGGCTTGCCTGCTGCGCGCCCGGCATGTGGAGGGGCAGCCTTGCTAGCTCCTTCCGGGAGCACTTGGGGGCTATCAAGGTTAGGGTTTAGGGTTTAGGGTTTGGGGTTTGGGGTTTGCGGTTTAGTGTTTGGAGTTTAGGGTTTTTGGGGTTTGGGGTTTGGGTTTGAGGTTTAGGGCTTAGGGTTTTGGGGGTTTGGCACGCTTGAGCAAAATCGTCCCCCAACCTAGCCTAACCCCCAATCCCTAACAAGCCCCCACCTTAATTACCCTGCCCCACCCCTACCCTACACCCTGAACCCTAGGCCCTAAACCCTAAACCCTAAACCCTAAACCCTAGACCCTGTTTGAACCCTGACCCCTAGACCCTAAACCCTTTTTGAACCCTAAACCGTCAACCCTAAACCCTGAACCCTAAACCCCAAACCCCAAACCCCAAACCCTAAACCCTAAACCCTAAACCCTAAACCCCAAACCCCAAACCCCTTGTGGTCCTTTGGCTTCCGGCTGCTCCCTCGTCGGCGCGTGCTTCCGCGGAAGTTTCAAGTCAGCAAGGTCGACCCAGCCCTCAGGAGGTGCGTCAGGGTTTAGGGTTTAGGGTTTAAGGTTTAGGGTTTAGGGTTTAGGGATTAGGGATTCGGGAGTAGGGTTTCATTAGGGTTTAGGGGCTTCGGGGCTCAGGGGTTAGGGTGTTACAACTCGTTTACTGTGTTTATAGCGTTTAGGAGTTGAGGGGTTTAGGGGTTAAGGTTGAGGGTTGAGGGGTTGAGGGGTTGAGGGGTTCAGGGATTACAAGGGGTTTAGGGTTTAGTGTTTAGCCTTTATTGTAGGGTTTAGAAGTTTAGGGGTCTAGGGCTTTTAGGCTTCTGAAGGTGGAGTCTAGGCAGGGGTATTTGGGGTATTTGGGGTGGATGGGAGTCAGCTCTACTTCCCCTAGAAGCAAAACTGCAAGTAATTGTAGTTTGAACAGGCAATAGTGGCTGAGCCGGTTGTTGTGTGCTTGTGTTGGTTCTGAGGTTTACGGAACCCTAAACCCAAAACCCTCTCGCGGGAGCTGGACACTTCGGGTTACTTGGCTCACTACCGTCGGTTAAGGGTTAAGGGTTAAGGGTTTAGGGTTTAGGGTTTAGGGTTTAGGGTCTCGGCGTCAGCTGATGTGTCAGCCGGTGCTTTTGGTTCCAGAACTGGAGCCCTCAGGCTCCAGGAACTCTTCTTCAAGGGTTTTGGGGTCCAAAGGCCTTGCCATGTTTAGGCTTTTGGTTTATTTTGAGCCGAAGGTGAGGATTTACAGCCAATCCATGCCGCCACAGTTTCACGGTACGCTACACCCTGAACTCTTGAACTCTGAACTTATGAAGCAACAGCAGTGCTGGCAAAGTGGCACGAGGCTGGATGGGTACCTCGGCGCTCTACAAACTCAGGGTTTAGGAGTTTAGGGCCCTAAACCCTAAACCCTAAACCCTAAACCCTACACCCCAAACCCTTAACCCTAAAAGGGTTGTCAGGGAATTCCGTGACCGGGACAGGGCGACACGACTGAGTTTGAACATGTGTTAGTGGTCACTGCCCAGCAGGCTGTGACATAACATGATTTCGTCCGGGAAACGTACATATACCTGAAGAACCTTAGGGTTTAGGGTTTAGGGATTAGGGCAGTATAAAACCCTGTTATAGGATTCTTAGGGAACCTACAAAAAAAGTAGGTGTTGGGTTCTAGGCCAGTGCAGGGCGCAGCCCCTGAGTGAGACGAAGCTCTACTGAAAGCAGCTTGCAAGAGGATCGAGCCCCCCTGCGGCACGAATACGATAGGGGCCTTAAGAGTTAGAATTGGGTTTTAGAGGGTTGTATAATATAGAAAAATACAGGGACCATAAGGACATACAATTCGTAATTCTTCCGACCCTGTAGGAAGTCGGCACGGTGCACTCAACTTTAAAGCTCTTGCACGCACGTCATGTCGGCCTGCATGCTCTTTTTTAAAGGCTTCGAGCTGGGTTGGTGCAGAGTAGTAGCGTGTTTTGTCGGTTGGGGGGGAGGGAGGGCGGGGAAACCAGGGAGGGCCGCTTTTTTTGGAATTGATTCCCCATAATTATCACTGTGCGGGGTTCTTCTTCTCAGACTCGAACATCATGAGGGTTTGGAATTTCATAAGGGGGCACTCTGTCCCAGCTGCTGAGTACCCTGGGCCAAGAAAGGTTAACCTTTCAATTCTGGTAGGATTCTATATACCCCAAAAAGGGAATTAAAGGTTACCCACTCGATCAGCTACTAGGCTGTTGAAGAGATTCCCAGCTGCCATAACGTCGCCGTCGCAGACTTTGGGGCAGCCAGCGCAGATCACCGTCGTACCCTGCCCGCTGGGAGGACAGGCGTAAGACTTAGGGTGCGTGGGGCTTAACCCTCAACCCTAAACATCCCTTTAAATCCTAAACCCTAAATCCTAAACCCTAAACCCTAAACCCTGTTTGGGGTTGAGGAGCTCAGGTTTTGGGTGGTCTTAGGCTTGAGGGGTCAGCAAAAGCCCCCGACCATGATGTTTTTTGTGAGACCTGGTCTTCACCCTCCAAACCCTAAACGCTAAACAAGGTTGCCCGAAGGGTCCATGCACCTATACAGTACCCTAAACCCTAAACCCTAAACCCTAAACCCTAAACCCTAAACCCTAAACCCTAAACCCAAAATCGGGCCTTAAAGGGGCTACCATGCATGCAGCTTTAGGGTCCAAGTTTTTACTCTACAGGGGTTTACGAAAATAGGGGACCACCCCTAAACCCTAAACCCTAAACCTTAAACCCTAAACTCTAAACCCTAAACCCTAAACCCTAAACCCTAAACCCTAAACCCTAAACCCTAAACCTAAGCCGAATTTCGCGAACCCCCGACCGTTAGGATTGTAGCCTGACGGCGTGAGCCTGGCTTTGAGTTCTTTGTTAGGGCTTGGGGGTTAGGGTTTAGGGTTTGGGGCTTTTTGCTTTATATAGGGTTAGGGGTTGGGGTTCAGGGTGGGTGTGTGTGAGGGGGGCAGGGAGGGAGGGGTTGAGCACTGGGCTTCAAGAATGTTAGCCTTCCTACTGCACCCAACAGGGGGTGTACAGTCCATCAACCCGGAGCCCTAAACCCTAAACCCTAAACCCTAAACCCTAAACCCTAAACCTTAAACCCTCAAACATGGGAGATTTTAGCTTCAACCTCCAAGTCCCTCTCAAGGATCCTGAGGGGCGCCAAGGAAACCCTAAGCCCTAAGCCCTAAGCCCTAAGCCCTAAGCCCTAAACCCTAAACCCCTGGGAGCCCTTAAGGTTCCTTATGAGGGTCCCTCCCTTGGTCCTCAGATTGGACTTGGACCCTCGAGCCTCTAAACCCTAACCCACCCTATACTCAAAGCAGCAACCTCATGGCCCAACTATTCGCTGGGTTCAGGGTTTAGGTTTTGGGTTTTAGGGTTTAGGGTTCTTTCGGGGTTCGGAATTAGGGTTTTACAGCTACTTAGGGGGGGTTCGGGGGGGGGGGGGGGGGGGGGGGGGGGGGTCCCGTGCCTCTGGGAGCTTCTTCATCACCTTCCTGAGCATCAGATGGTCTAGGGCCTACTTGGACGTTCATGGTACTTATTCTGAGGGTTTAGGGTTTAGAGTTTAGGGTTTAGGGTAACTGTACTTATATCTGAAAACAATATAGCTGTACTTATGACCATATTAGGGCACTTAAGAGGCTCATAAGTGGGTTAAAAGTACAGTTATCATGGGTTACTGAGTGCCCAGAACCTCCAAGCAGGGGTTGTACCTTGGACCCTTAAGGTTGTACCACGGGTTTTTGGGAGCCCTTTATAAAGATCCTTTAAAGATCCTTAGGTAGTAGAAGGGCCATCTTCGGAGCACATTAAGGGGAACCTTTAGGGGTACAACCTGAGGGGTACGAGTCTTCATCCCTTGACGTGGGGGGCTGCGGGGAGGTCTGCGCGGAGGGCGCCCAGAAACCCTAAAACCCGAAAACCTTCTGAACCACATGAACTTGTAAGGGGTTCAGTAGACAAGGACAGTACTCTCGGAGTTCCATGTTCGTTCGGTGGTGTGCAGACGGCTTGGGTTAGCTTCTGGCCACCGCCAGACTCTGCCAGATTCCCTCAAAGTCGCGGCCCCTCTATACCCTGAACAGTTGAAAGGAGCGAGCATGTAAAAGGAGTGATGCCTGAACCCGTCAACATAGAGAAAGACAGAGTCATGTGACACAAGCCTCCCAAACCCCAAGCCCCAAGCCCTAAGCCCCAAGCCCTAAGCCCTAAACCCTAAACCCTAAATCCTAAACCCTAAACCCAAGCCTCACATCTAAAACCCTTTGCTTTTGTTGTTCCGGGTCTTCAGCCTGCTGCCGGAAATCCAGCAACACACCAAACCCTAAACCCTAAACCCTAAACCCTAAACCCTAAACCCTAAATCTCAATATTGCCGCCTGACTTCCAGGAACATGGGGTCGGAAAGACGCAGGCGTCGTAGATGGTCACCAGGGTCATGCCGGCCCCTGGGTGGTCGGGTTTAGGGTTTAGGGTTTAGGGTTTAGGGTTTAGGGTTTAGGGTTTAGGGTTTAGGGTTTAGGGTTTAGGGTTTAGGGTTTAGGGTTTAGGGCTTCTTTGCTTCAGTCTACTTGGAGAGGCTGCTGGGTCAGACACATGGATTTGAATGTATATGGTTCTAATAGGTTACTAGCATGGCCCTAGGGTTTTCAGGGCTTTGCGCATGCAGCTTTGAGGGGGAGTTGTGAAAGGCTCAGGGGTTTGACAAATTTGGGAACGTGTTGGGGCACAAGGAATGGAGGGATGTTGGAGCCTTAGGGCTCGGGGTCAAGATCTCGAGTTTTGTTTGGAGGGTTTAGCTGAGGGTTGATGGTTTGCTGGTTTTGGGCTTCCCTTTCGCGAACCCCTGTGGGGCCGAATCAGCTTGGGGTCGAGAGCTTACCGCATGGAGGCTTAGGAAGAGTAGCAGGCACTACAAAGTAAACGACTAGGTGACGAGGGTGGTTTCGGGCTTAGGGCTTAGGGTTGTCGAAAGTCACCCCGTCCTGATCCCAAATCCTGACCCGGAAGGAACTTTCCAACAACGAAAGTCTCCGCCTATACCAGAAGTGACGTAGAATCTCCTTAAAGGGGCACACAGACAAGCAACCCAAGACCCCAACCCTAACATAGGACTCCAAATTTATAGGGTTCTTAAGGGAGTGAGGTTCAAGGAGGGTATGTAACCCAAGGTTCCAGCAGAATACTCCCCACCCCCTAACACTCCCTAAGCTTCCCTAAGGTTCCCTCTAGAAACCTACACCCCCGCCCCCCCATGAACCCCCCTCCCTTAAGGACCCTAGAAACCTAAGCCCTCGACCCTAAACCCTAAACCCTAAACCCAATAGGAATCTTAGGAAACCCCTTGCAAAGAAGCCGAGAATCGGATGTAGCTGTACTCACTCGACTCATGGACTTCTGACCTCTTGTTGCCTTGAGCAGGGCTTTCCGGGTTGAGGATTTACCTCTTCAGAACCCAAAAAACCTACCTTTTTGTAGGCGATTCTTGTCTCTTGGTATGTAACATATATAACCCCTTATAGGATTCTTGGGTGAACTACAGGTTTTTTTGGGTTGTTGAGGTAGGCAACCAATAGTCACCTTTGACACCACACACCTTTGTGCGATCGTGCGCTGAAGTTCCCGAAGGTCTCAGGCTATGAACGAACCGGAAGCACGTCAGCTTTCTTGCCGACGAAGAAGCAGTTGGAGCAAGAGTCGCATCCAAAGCACCTTGATTCCAAAACCAAGCAGCTGCATAACAAGCTCAATCAGGTTTGTTGATACCTGCTCTGTGGAGGCATGCGGGCATACTATACATAATGGTGGGCGAAATCCCAAGTCACTGTTCTGAAGAAGGGGATGCCCAAAGTGCAAATGACTGCTAAGTCAAGCGCACTTGCTGACTGCACGTCGGGGAGCACCTCCGCATGTCCTGCAGGTCGAAAGGGTTTAGGGTTTAGGGTTTAGGGTTTAGGGTTTAGGGTTTAGGGTTTAGGGTTTAGGGTTTAGGGTTTAGGGTTTAGGGCCCAGGGCTTGTTGACAAAAGTGCTCTGATGAGATTTAACTTGCCACACCTCGGAAAAAGAGGGACGGGTGAGGCGTTCACCCCCACAACGCACACGTACACGCGCGCACAAGCACACACTGAGTGATGGATTGGTCTTCTTTGGACCGCGAGCGTCATGAGCTGCCCGAAAGCCCACCGACAGCAGTTTCAGGTCTCGATCTCCTGCCGTTTTCTGTATTTGGTTTGGGAACACAGCTTGGGGCAACAAAGTGCAGGAAGGAATGAAAGTGCAAGTCCAAAACAAAGGTGCTGCAATCCAATGCAAAACGGCAACGCAAGGCACCGAAAGGACATCCAAGAGCTTGATGGGGTCGTACCATGCCAGGGTTTAGGGTTTAGGGTTTAGGGTTTATAGGGCTAGGGATGTCACGAAGAATGATGCAATCGGGTACACACTCAGGAGCGCATCGCCGTGGAAAGGGTTAACCAAAAAAATCAGCAAACTCGAAGAGGACATGCGCCAAGCGAAGCCCCAATGATTTGTGTTGCCACCTGGCAACAATGGTTTGACACCCCCACACACACAAAGCTCATAGAACTGGGAACCTTTTGCACAAGGTCCTCGCGAAGACCCTACAACTCCCAATCCGAAGCAGCCATAGCTAAGTTAGGATTTCGCCGGTTATAGGGCTCTTGATTTACCACACTATCGCAGAGCAGGTGACACACCTGGAGCTGAGGTTTAGGGTCCAAAAACTCCGGAACTGCTACGGCCCGGATGCCTCACCTGGTGAAGCAGCCACCGGCAGCTGCTTAACAGCAGCTACGGTTTAGGGTTTAGGGTTTAGGGTTTAGGGATTGAGACTGTTCCCCAAATCACAACGGGGACCTTGAGGGGTGACTACCCACCGAGCTTTGACGGCGGGTCCTTCCCGGAGAATCGCCCAAAGCAGCCCTGCGTGCACGCTCGAGAGACTTTCGATCCGATTATGGTTCATTCGCGTGGGGGTGTAGGCAGGAGGGGCGGGTTCGTAGTGTTCTGGCACGTAGCAATACAGTAGGTACTAAGACCCAGAGTTGATTGTGGGGGTAAGGGTTTTGCCTGGTGGGGGGAAGCTTGAAATTGACCCGCGACCGCTGACGTCAGCAGCCAAGACACTCTCGTCAAGCGCCTGCCTACTGTCTTAGAACCCTGTTCAACAAGAACCGCCTGGTTCTTAATTAGTAGGGACTGAGGGGCCCTATATATACCCTTTAAGAAATTTGAATAGGGTCCCTCCCCTCCTTCCCTACTAAGAACCAGCCAGAAAACCGGAGATAAGCATAAACGTATATACATGTCTCTCTCTTGTGTGCATCTAACAGATACCCCCCCCCCCCCCCCTAAAACCACATCCCTAAACCGTTTTTAAAACCCTAGACCCTGTAAACCCTAAAACCCCAAACCCTAAACTCGCCTGATTGTAAGCCCGGCAGGTAAACCCTAAACCCTAAACCCTAAACCCTAAACCCTAAACCCTAAACCTTCGCCTGATTGTAAGCCCGGTAGGTAAGCCCTAAACACACAAGCCTTGCACCGCTGCCAGCTGGACTTTGACTTGCCTTTGCGTTTAGGGGTTTGGTTTAGGGTTAGGGTTTAGGGCTTCGGGCTTCGGGTTTCGGGTTTCGGATTTAGGGCTTAGGAAAGTTTAGGGGTTTAGAGGTTTAGTGTTTTAGGGTCTAGGGTTTAGGGGTTGAGGGTTTAGGGGTCTAGGGTTTTGAACTGGGTACCGGGGTTTGCTGAGAGTCTGAGGTGCGGTTTGGGACAAAAGCTACTGTTGCTACCCCAGGCTTTTTGGTTTGGTGTTTAGGGTGAGTGTTGAGCGTCGACTTGTGTATTCTTGTGCCGCGCATAAACCCTAGGCCCTTTCGTGCAGCCGAACTCTAAACTAAAGCGTACGCTGGACGCGGAAGTCAGTCACTCATTTGTCGTCCGGACATATAGGCAAACAGTCAATAGCACACCTTCTGGCCACAGCGCAGAGATCTTTGCTCGGAAGCTGGGCTATTGTTCAGGAACTTGAAATAAGTGCCATAATAGGGGGTAACATAGCAAAGAATCGAATTAGTGATGTAGTACCCTTATTCTGGCAACTTAGACTACGTTTGTCAACAAGAACCTGGCCGTCTCGCATTCGACCTACTGTGACATCGCAGACCCACAGGTCGTAAGATTAGAGCATAGCTCTATAGAGACCATGAGGGAATACCGTTTCGAATTATTTTCCGACCCCTATAGCATGTGGACCATAAACCCTCCCAGGCTTCACAACTCGCTACACCGACGAACAGCACACAAAGTGCCTCCTGCCGCAGGTGGCGACTTGGCAGGTTCGCCTAGCAGCGACGCAAACACCGAGTGGGGGTTTAGGGTTTAGGGTTTAGGGTTTAGGGTTTAGGGTTTAGGGTTTAGGGTTTGAGGTCATTGCAAAGAAGCACTGCACGGGATGTAGGCCTCTAGTCTAGGGTACTTGTATCCAAGAACATGGAAAGGGCTTTTTGCGGACACCTGACCAGCTGGGGCAATCCGCGTCCACAGCTTGAAGGGTTTCGGGTTTAGGATGTAGTGTTTAGGATGTAGGACTCAGGGTTTATGGCTGAGGTTGAGGGGTCTAGGGTCCTAAACCCTAAACCCTAAACCCTAAACCCTAAGGGTGACAGTCACCCGGGTTTGTAGGAAATGGGACCCTCAACTGCGAGTCTCACCAGCCCATACCCTCAACGCCAAACACGAAAACCCTGAACTGTAAGGGTTTAGGGTTTAGGGTTTAGGGTTTAGAGCCCAAACCCTAAACCCCCTGGTTCTTAGCAGGGAATTAGGGCCCTATACATGCCCTTTACTGTAAAGGAATAGATAGGGTACCTCATTCCCTCATTCCGTACTATGAGCCAGCCAGTAAGCCCACCCTAAATCCCAAACCTAACCTGGGCCCGGGCCCCCGCTCCCATGGATGTCATCGTACTCCTGGCACGATGTGGGGCTGATCTAGATGAGAGGTTTAGGGTTTAGGGTTTAGGGGTTTAGGGTTTAGGGGTTTAGGGTTTATTAGGGTTTAGGGTTTAGGGCTTAAGGTTTTTAATGTTGGTCGGAGCGGGGGCAAGGGGGGGCGGGGGGTGGGGGGGGGGGCTTCAGTATGGCCGTCATTGTAGTACTATGGCGTTGTTTTCATGTTGGGGTGTCTCCACATATCAGCACATAGGGAGTCTCCAACAGCGTGCATACATTGTATCAAAGCAACCCATGACGCACTCCTACTTCCGAAGGCCCATTCCGAACAGATGCCCAGGAACGGCCCATAGATTAGATCGATCCTAAACCCTGAAACCTAAACCCTAAAACCTAAACCCTAAACCCTTAACCCTAAACCCTAAACCCTAAACCCTGAACCCTAAGCCTCCGGAGCCTGAATGCCTTAAGCCCTGGACCGGTCTTCTTGACTGAGGCTTGCAGTAAGAGACTGCCAGCCTCTGAAAGGCCACCCAACTCCGGAGATGCAACATGAACCTAAACCCTAAACCCTAAACCCCAAACCCTAAACCCTAAACCCTAAACCCTAAAACCCTAAACCCTAAACCCTGACACCGAGTATTCCCAAAAAACAAAACCATACCTGGCAGGGAGGTCCTGGCGAAATGCCGGCTTTGAGAGGACCTCATATGCCTCCGCGATGAGCTGAAAGCCTGGGATCCCGGGCTCAGGGGTTCGTAGGGTTTAGGGTTTAGGGCTCGTGGCTTTAGGGTTTCGGATTCGTGGCTTTAGGGTTTAGGGCGTCAAGTCTACTGTAACCACGTCCTTCCCCTGAAGGTTTTAGGGCATTTGAGGGGCTGCAGCCCACCCTGCACTCGCCAGAAACCCCTCATGCAGCAACCGGCCTTGCCTTGGATTCAGGGTTCAGGGGTGTATCACGGTTTCCCTACTCCATACTCCTCCCCCCTGTCCGTAGGGTTCAGGGTTCAGGGTTTAGGGTTTAGGGTGTAGGGTTTAGGGTTACTAGCCCCCTCTATACTACCCCCCAAGGTTCCCCCCACAATTGGATAATTAAGCCTCATTAAGGGGGGAACCTTGGGGGGTACTTAGTAGAGGGGGGGGGGTAGTAAGGAAAACTTTGATTTTTTAGGGCTTCACGATCGTGCACGAGCCGTTGATGCTTGCCTAGTTCTGGGCCTGTTGGCCAACCCCTGAAACCGAAAACCCCTAACCCTCAACACATAACCCTAGAACCCTAAACCCCCGTACCCTTATACCCTGAACCCTAACCCCCTAAACCCTCAACCCCAAACCCTACACCCTAAACCCATAAGTTTGAGCTGGTCGACCACCTCGGGTTTGCGTAAGACACCATGTGGTCATCTCGTGAAGCTCTGACATGGGTCCAGAGTTTATAAGGTAACCAAAACCCCTTACTAACTACATGACGGACATACGGATGCCGCTCTAAACCCTAAACCCCTAAACCCTAAAACCGCTGATCCTGGATGACCTCCTGATGGCGAGGCGCGCTTGGTCGCCGCCTCTTTCTCGCACTCCCGAACCTTCGATCACAGGCTCGTCTTTCGTTGGCTTTGCTCTCTTATCTTGCGGAGGGCGGGGGAGTTTACACCCTAAACCCTAAATCCTAAACCCTATAGACCCTAGACCCTAGACCCCAAACCCTAAACCCTTCTTTTGAACCCGCGCTATGCTAAACCCTAAACCCTAAACCCCAAAACCCTAAAACCCTAAAACCCTAAAACCCTAAAACCCTAAAACCCTAAAACCCTAAAAACCCCAAAACCCTAAAACCCTAAACCCTAAACCTTCGAATGCAGAGGTCCAGAGATTCGGGAGCCCTCCAGGGTCGCCTTGTCCGGATGGCATGTCAAGGCAATCTTGCGGAAGCCCCGCCGGATCTCCTCCGGCGCGGCGTCCTCCAGAAGGGTTTAGGGGTTAGGGTTTAGGGTTTAGGGTTCGGGGGCATGGGCGAGTTCAACTGACTGAGGGGGCTTCCAGGAGGTGTTCTCATGTTTGCAAGTCACGAGTTGCGGGTCTAGGGCCTAGGATCTAGGGTTTAGGATTTAGGGTTCAGGGGTTAGGGTTTAGGGTTTAGGGTTTAGGGTTTAGGGTTTAGGGTTAGGTCAAGGGTATACTCATTATACTCATACGTTAAAGCTCCAGGTAGCACTTGCCTCGGTCCAGAAGGCGCTCTGAACAGTAAACCCTCAACCATCATTGGGTTTCGGGTTTAGGGTTTAGGGTTTAGGGTAAAGGGTTTAGGGTGCTAAACCGTGCACCCTAACCCTCTAAACCGATGAAGAATACGAGCATAGGGCTGCAGATCAATGACTCCTCTTTCGTCGTTCAGGTCTTAGGGTTGTAGAGCGTCAAACGTTAGGGGGTTTAGGGTGCAGGGTTTAGGACCCTAAACCCTAAACTTTAAACCCTAAACCCTAAACCTTGGGGGGGGGGGGGGGGGGGTGGGGGGTTGGTTCGAGTTTTGGGCTGTGGAGCTTACGGGCTCTTTTGGGGGTCTAGCTTGGGGTGTATCCCTACTAGGGAGTAGACCCTGGAAACAAGTACATACTTTCTAGCTATAAGTAGCTATAATCGGAACCCAGAACCAAAACAAGCATTTAAGTATAGTACTCAAAAACCCAGGTATTTAACCAACGATGCAGGTTTAGCAGGGGTCAGGGCGCCCAAGCCCTAAACCCTAAACCCTAAACCCTAAACCCTAAACCCTAAAAAGCCTAAAGCCTAAACCCTAAACCCTAAACCCTAAACCCTAAACCTTAAACCCTAAACCCTAAACCCTAAACCCTAAACCCTAAACCCAACTATACGAACCAGCGGGTCCAAGGTCAAGGGAAAAAACGGGGAAACTTACTCGAAGGATCCTTTTGCAACCAGGACTTCGCAGCTCTTAGGATCCTGAAACCTTGAACCTCCGAAGCTAGGGTTTTAGGGCTTTAGGGTTTAGGGTTTTAGGGTCTTAGGGCTTTAGGGTTTTAGTGTTTAAGGGCTTTAGGGTTTTAGGGTTGTAGGGTTTTAGGGTTTTAGGGTTTTAGGGTTGACGGGTTGTAGGGTTTTAGTGTTTAAGGTCGTTAGGGTTGTAGGGTTTTAGGGATTTCGGGCTTGAGGGCTTCAGGGTTGCTACAACCACTCCTATGGTTGTACCCACTGAAAGACAACTCCTCTGACACACCCAAGACATCATAGAAGTCGTGTTGGCGCCATCGCTCCAGTCGCGCGGCAGCCGCGGCAGCCATGCCCGAAATGCCCAACAAGCATGTACGGGACTCAGCTGGTGAAGCGGGGTTTAGGGTTTAAGGTTTAGGGTTTAGGGTTTAGGGTTAGGGTTTAGGGTTTAGGGTTCAGGGTTTAGGGTTGGGGGGGGGGGGGGGGTGAAGGAGCAAGCGGGCGAAATCAGCTAGGGGGCGTTAAAGGTAAGAAGATTCTGAAAAGGTTTGCAGCTGAGGACTCTCCCTTCGTTTGTGTACCAGAATATGCGTTTGTCCCAGGATGCATGCTATATCTAAGTCTGAATGATGGCCAGTTTCCACGTATTGTAGCGACCCGACCAGTAAGTGGATTTGGTTTTCTTGAAAGATCTTGCACACGGCACATGAGCCACTGGGCCATGGAAGGTCAGGAACTGCAGACTCTATCGAAAGTCATGAAAAAACCGATAAAGCCCAAACCCAAGAAACCGGATGATGCCCTCTTTACCCCTGTGAGCCCCCTTGTTTCCTCTCCTCTAAGCCTCTAAACCCCAAACCCTTAAACCCTAAACCCCCCCAAACCCTTAAACCCTGACCCTAAATCCTAAGCCATCAACCCCTAAAGCCTAAACCCTATTGTCATGCATAGCCGCAGCTCCGCCTTGGGATGCTTTCACCTCCAAGCTACTCATCAGACGTACTGTAGGTACCCTGCACTTTGGGGTGTTAGGGTTTAGGGTTTGGGGCCGTTTATGGTTGAGGGCTGGCGAGCTCAGCCGGGCAGCGAGATTCTCGCAGCCCAAAACCGAAGCATCACCTTCTGCAATGGAGCCCAGAGCCTAGCACTCGTGATTGGACCAGACCCTGAACCACCTCATCAGGTGAACATGAACTCCTTTTGCATTTTGTTTCACAAGGGACTCGACTGCTGCCCTTTTGCATCCTACACGCGAAATCATTTTAGAATTTGATGCGAAACTAAAGCATCTTGAACCCTAGTTAGTTAAACCCTAGACCCTGATAAACTCCTAAACTCCTAAACCCTAAACGCTAAACCCTACCCAGAACTCGAGCAGCGCCTACATCGCACCAAGGACGATCCCGGCGATCCGGGCGCCTGCTATTTCTTTGCGCGCGGAGGGCTTAGGGTTTAGGGATGTTTAGGGTTTAGGGTTTAGGGATGTTTAGGAATGCTTTAGGGGTCAGAGTTTAGGACGAAAAACCTTCCTGTTTGCGAGGGATTGGCTTTAGAGCTTAGGGTTTAGGGTTGCAATCGGGCTTTGTTGGGTTTTGAGTGCTTGGAGAGACTTCAGGGGTTCAGAATTTATTGGTGCTTTGGGGGTTTTAGGGGTCTGGGCTTTTTGGGTTTTGGGTTTATGGGGTATTCAGTCACCTACAAACAAAGGAAGCACCACTTGTAGCAGGGAAGCTAGCCTGGTATTCTAGAAATACAAAGGGAGACGAAATCAAGAGACATAACCAGCAGCCTGGCTCATCAGCTACTCTGATCCGCCCAACTTGTGTGGAGGTCATGTAACGATTTCAAGAAAAGAGCCTCCTGCTGACTAGGTATAAGCCTCAAACTCTAAACTTAAGCCCTCACTGTGGGTGGGTGCGGGGGGGGGGGGGGGGGGGGAACCTGCAGCAAGCAAACCCACCATCTCCTCGCCAAGGCCCTCCTGCCCTGGCCCTAAACAACCCTAACTGTGTTGGCCTGTGAAACGCTTGAAAATATTGGAATCTAGGGTCCCTTATTATAAACCCAAATTATAAGGAAAATGCAACACATCCCAAAGGCCAACCTAGCTCAGCCCTAAGCCCGACAACCTGTTCCGGGTGCTAGGGATCCCTCAACCCTAAACCCCTACACCTTTTAAACCCCATAAACCCTAATTATGCCCTACAAACCCTATAAGCCTGATAAATCTGAAACCCAAACCCTAAACCCCAAACCCCTAAACCCTAAACCCAACTTTAAAAAAGAACAATCCGCATCCCCAAACACTAAACGTGCCTGGCTCTCTGCCCCCAAGGCGGCGATGTTCTGCTTGAGCTGGCGCGCCTGCGCCGTGACTTGACTCTCGGATGCCCCGGGGTCTCAGGCTTTTTGATTTAGGGTTTAGGGTTTAGGGTTTAGGGTTTAGGGCTTAGGGTTGGGGTTTAAGGTTTGTAGGTTTTACAGTGTGGTTTTGGGTTTAGAACTTGGGGCTTGTAGGTTTATAGGGTTTAGGGTTTGTAGGCTTGTAGGATTTTCGGGTGTTTGTAGGTTTATAGGGTTTAGGGTTTTGGGTTTGTAGATTTATAGGCTTTAGGGTTTATGGGGCTTGTAGGCATGATTGGGTTCGCGGCTTGTGCAAATTTAGCTTAGTAGCGCAGGAACCATCGTAGAATAAGAGTACTGTGTTTGGGTTGGGTGCTTTATAAGGGAACCCATAACAGTCCTTCCTAGGGAATTATCATAGGGGGTACTGTAATCCCTACTAATGACTGCTAGTACAAGGGGGAAAATCCCAACCTACAACCCCGTAAAAAGGCCCTTTGTAGGGTTGATTGTATTGTGGGGATTATACCCTTTTACCCCTTAAAAGAGGCCCTTTCTAAGGGGTCACGGTTTAGGGTTTAGGGTTTAGAATTTAGGGTTTAGGGTTTAGGGTAAAGGGTACCACTGGGCTACCAAGCTAGGGTTTGGCGCCGGCGATGCTCCGAAGACCTTCTGGGCCCAGGCTCCGCGGAATACCAGGGTGCGCCGTCCGCACCCGAAACCCTAAACCCGACACCCGAAACCCTAAACCCCAGACCCCCAAGGAGTTGACGGCTGCATGGGTTGAAACCAACTATTGGGGATTTGAGACCTGGCTTGTGTGGACTCGGGCTACCGGCTACCGTCAGCTTCTTGGAGTAAGTCGCCCTAAACCCTAAACCCTAAACCCTAAACCCTAAACCCTAAACCCTAAACCCTAAACCCTAAACCCTAAACCCTAAACCCTAAACCCGAATGAGGCCGTAGCATGCTTTAGGATTTAAAGAGGGTGTAGGGATTAGGGTTTCGGGCTTGGGGTTTTGGATGTTTGCCAGTATGAAAAGTGAATTCTGAATACATTAATCAGGCAGTCGCTTCAGAATGCACATGGTCAATAGAGGAACGTCAAAAACACATGCCCAACATGCTAGCCCTTAAAAGGCCTGCACAAGCCTGATCTACCCTCAACGACTTTTGTGGTCCCGAATGGCCCCGGCATGTACATAGCAAAGGTCCCTTTTCTAGGATCCCATGAAGGCTGTCCCCCGGTTCGGTTCTCCATAGTCAAACCTCAGATTCTCTAACCCCAAACCCAGCCACCAGAACCCGACGCAGCAGCTGATTCGTAGTCCCAGCTGAATGAACAGCTAAAGATTAGGCATGGATTTCCCGTTTCTGGTCTTTCGGGCGTGTCTAGGGTTTCGGGTCGCTTTAGGGGCTAGGGCCTATTGTTTAGGGTTTAGGAAGGTCTGTCGCCTGAGCAAGGCCGCCCACACTCAGAGGATGATCCACCTGCCATGTGCGGTTTAGGGTTTAGGGTTTAGGGTTAGGGTCTAGGGTTTAGGGTTTAGGGCTAGGGCTGGGGTTTTTTTGTCTCAGGCTTTAGGCTTAGGATTTAGGGAGTTCGAGCACTGAAGCTTAGACTCCAAAGGGCGCGAGGCACAGCTAACCGCATGCACGCTGAGCAACACCAAAGCCGTGAGTTCAACCTGTCCAAAACCCTGAACCCCTGAACCCCAGACCCCCAAAACCCCAAACCCAAAACCAGGGGGTCCATTTGTTATTTAGGGGCTACTTAGGTTTTCTTGGGACTATAAGGTTTACATCATGTAGATTGATATATATATATATGTATACACATCTGTATATAGGGGTTAGAAAAGGGCAATTAAGATTACGGGTCCCTTCTAGGGGTCCCTCCTTATCCCCCTTGAACCGTGGCGCGCTCCCTGGGTTCGGCTGCCTATCCTCGGGCCCTGCGCGCACTTCGGTTTAGGGTTTAGGGTTTAGGGTTTAGGGTTTAGGGTTTAGGGTTTAGGGTTACCCAGCAGCCAAACCCTAAACCCCCTGAACCGCAAACCCCGAACTCTAAACCCGAGTAATTACAGTATTCAGAGGGGCTTGGGATCTAAACCCTATTGCAGTATTCAGGGGGATTTGGGATCTAAACCCTAAAGCAGTATTCAGGGGGTTGGGATTTAGGTTTAGAGGGCTTCATTAGAGGCTTTCGGGGCCTCGAACCCTAAACTTTACACGGTCCCGAAACGCTCACGCGCAGGACCTGGTTCAGCTTTCCTGCATGGTTGAGGGCGTTGCCAACGTGCTTCAGCCCGCCTCGCCTCAGGTGCGCGCGCAGCTCAGGGTTTAGGGCCTAGGGGTTATAAGGGCTTTAAGAGTTTGACTACTCATTTCTTAAGAGCCCCTCCCAAACATGTTTTTCCTTATAAGGGCCATATAGGGACCCGGAAGTATGTCCTTTGATGTTTTGAGGGTTCTTAAGCAAATAGTAGGTAAAGTTTAAAGGTTCAAGGGTTTAAGGGTTGAGTTTTTGGAGTTGAGGGGTCTAGGGCTTGGAAGAGTAGGAGTCTAGCGGTCTGAGGGTGGCAGCAGGGGCTTAGGGGTTTTGAGTTCCTCAAACCCTAGAGTCCTAAACGCTATTACTGAAACTCTAGACCTAACTCTACACCCCAAACCCTAAACTAAACCAGCACGTCTTCGGCCCAGCTTCTCATGAGTTCGAAGCCTTCCAGACCGTACGAAGAGAACACTCTCTCGAAATCTTCTCCGCTGGGGAAAACGGGGACGTCTACTTTGTGAGCAGGGTTTCGGGTTTAGCGTTTGGGGTGTAGCGTGTTTTTGCTTAGGCTTTTTAAGGCTTAGGACTTGGGGTTTACGCATTTCCAACCAAGCCACAACCCTAAATCCACCCTAAACCCTAAACCCTAAACCCTAAACCCTAAACCCTAAACCCTAAACCCTAAACCCTAAATTTGAAACCCTACCAACCCCACCATCCGACCCCCCAAACTCCCTACACCTTCCCAGGGAGACCTTCCCAGAGACTCCAAAACCCAAAACCCAAAACCCAAAACCCAAAACCCAAAACCCTAAACCCTAAACCCTAAACCCTAAACCCTAAAACCCTAAACCCTAAACCCAATTAAGGAATATCCCTTAAATCAAAATAGGAACCCGAATATGAGTTGAGGGATGTTCCTGAACTAAGGGGTTTTGGGGTCACTGGGTTCCCAGGGAAATCTGGGGGCACAAATACTACGTAGACAGCTGTCTAGCTCTGAATATCGATTCTATGGCTACACGGAGCCTGTGCACTGATCCCTTAACCGCCCTAAACCCTAAACCCTAAACCCCAAACCCCAAACCCTAAACCCTACCCTAAACCCTAACTAAAGCCCCAAATTCTATGGGAACGATTGGCCCCCTTGAGGCGCTCGCACTCCCTGCCAGAATCCCCCGCCGCTCTGCTTCGTGTCCGCCTTGCCACATTTCGAGCCCAGGACCCTGGGTTTAGGGTTTAGGGTTTAGGGTTTAGGGTCTAAACCCCAAACCCTCAAGCCCCTGTAACTTGAAGCTATTCAAGACCGAAAACGCAACTCCTCGCAACTTTCCCCCCAAAAGCCGAAACCATCTAAGTTTAGGGTAAACTTGGGGTTTAGGGTTTCGGGTTCAGGGTTTCGGGTAGACCCGAAGTAAACTCCAGAAGAAAACTCCCCAGGAGCCCTTCTTTTCGCGACTCCTTGTGAGCAGCTTGGTCAAACCAACTGATGCGAGGATGCCTTCTCAGTTGGCCTTGGGGGTGATACATCGGCCACGGGGGCTAGGGTTTAAGTTTAGGGTTTAGGGTTTAGGGTTTAGGGTTTAGGGTTTAGGGTTTAGGGTTCAGGGTATAGGCGGTATGGGGCACAGGCTCAATTGCGCGGTGCTTTCTCCGGGTCGTTGGGTTTGGGGTCTTGTGGCGTGCTCAACTCGCAAAGGGGTGTAGGTAATCCCAGCATAGAGTCCCGTACCCCAGAGCCTAACCCTAAACCCCAAACCCAAACCCCAAACCCTAAACCCTAAACCCTAAACCCTAAACCCTAAGCCCTAAACCCCAAACCCTAAACCCTAAACCCCAAACCCTAAACCCTAAACCCTAAACCCTAAACCCTAAACCCTAAACCCTAAGCCCTAAACCCCAAACCCTAAACCCTAGCCGCAGCACTGCCCGGCGTACGGGAGTCAAGGATGCTGAAGCCCCAATGCTTAGACGGCACGCAGAGAGAAAGTGGGGCACACAGGCCAAGCCATGTGCTCCTGAGCGTTGGGTTTAGGGTTTAGGGTTTAGGGTTTAGGGTTTAGGGTTTAGGGTTGAGGCGGTTGAGGGTTTTCGAGGTCGAAGGCTTGTCAAGACGGATGAAATTTGCCCGGGCCGATGTCACGGTGGAACGATGGAAACATCAGGCTGGGATCCCGCAAGACCTTGTCACCGACAGGGTAACAAAGACTCACAGCGGTATAGGGTTGAGGGTTTCTTCGGGTTTCGGGTTAGGGTTTAGGGTAATTATGGTAAGCAATAGGGTGCACAGTACGCCCACTTGCAGTGAATACCGGTCCTAAAGCATGTCATGCAGGAGCCCGTGTAAAATCATGTCATCTGCATAACACAGAGGCCAACTCTCCACATTGGGATGCCATCTGCATAACAAGGAGGCGAACTCTCCACATTGGGATGCGAATTCACGTGCTGTACTTTACAAACAGCCGAGAAACCCCTACAGAGGGCAGAGGCAGCAGCAAAGGGCGTGCTGCAAGCTAACACGGAAAAGATTTTTTCTAAGGCTCTCAAGAGATGGGGCCCCAAAGGGTCAAGCAACCCAATCTTCCACTCCCACGATACGACAGGCTTCCCTAGACCCTAAACCCTAAACCCTAAACCCTAAACCCTAAACCCTAACTTAGGAACCTCAACCACCACAAACCCATAAACCGTTCTGAGCCCTCAGGGGCCCCCCATGCATGAAGCAGATAAAACTGTCTCAGGCGCCAGTTGCCTGCGGCCGGTGTCTATCGCTGGTATGGGGCTTCGGTTAGTTTAGGGTTTAGGGTTTAGGGCTTAGGGCTTAGGGCTTAGGGTTTAGGGTTTAGGGATTAGGGTTTAGGGTTTAGGGTTTAGGGTTTAGGGTTTGGGGTTCGGGGTTTGGGGTTTGGGGTTTGGGGGGGGGGGGGGTTGGTTGAGGGCTGAGGAGATTTGTAGAGTGTGCGTTCCTCGTGCGCAGATGGGGCGTCTTCACTCCCCCCCCCCCCCCCCCTCCCCACCGACCAGCAAAAAACATCTACATGAAACAAACTGTTTGTGCCCGAACCATAAGCCCTAAACACTGTTGCAAACCTACAAATCCTGTAACCGCTATGAACCGTATGCAACCCAAACCCAAAACCAAACCCAAACCCAAACCCGCGAGCAAAAAGCCCAAACAACAAAAGCCTAAACCCCCAACACCCCCCAAAGCCGAAAACCACTAAAACAACCCCAACCCCCCCCCCCCCCCCCCCAAAAAAAAAAAAAAAAAACCCTCAACCCAAACCCTTAAGGGTCTTGGGCCCCTAAACCCTAAACCCTAAACCCTAAACCCTAAACCCGTTTAGGGCCCTGAGACGCACCTCCGATGTGGACTCGTGGCGACCGGCGGCCTGGGACGTGGTGGCCTCCCGGGCCTCTCCGCCCTCCTAACACAGTCGGCTAGGGTTTAGGGTTTAGGGTTTAGGGTTTAGGGTTTAGGGTTTAGGGTTTAGGGTTTAGGGTTTAGGGTTTAGGGTTTAGGGTTTAGGGTTTAGGGTTTAGAGTTTAGGGTTTAGGGTTTAGGGTTTAGGGTTTAGGGTTTGGGGTTTGGGGTTTGGGGTTTAGGGTTTAGGGTTTATAGGGTACCGGGCTTGGAGGGTTTAAGGTTCATAGTGTCTAGCGCTTCTAGGGTTTACAGGGCCTCTTTGTGGCTACCCGCCAATCCAACGCTTTGCAGGGCTTAGAGTTTAGGGCCTTCTAGGGTTTCTCATGCTTAGGGATTCCGGGGCTTGTCGTCGTAGCCCAGTCACCATCTGAAAATAAGGGCCCTGGGATGCTCCCCCTTATACTAGCAGTCCTTAATCGGGTGGCCTCGATGATGCGGCTCCTTGATATTTCGGCTCTAGGGTTTAGGGTTGAGAGTTTCTCGAGTACCTCTTTTTTTTTTTTTTTTTTTTTTGGGGGGGGGGGGGTGGGGTAGATTCTGCCATACTTGGGCTAGACATGAGGACTCAAATACGTGGGCGCTCGCATATTTTGGCCTCCTTCTAGCAAGACACCACCCGTATACCACCTGCCCCCGACTTCGGGCAATGTCCTCAGGCACTGGGTCGTTCGGGCTGAAAGTTGGCGTCAGCACGAAGATCCTTGGTAGGCCGCTAACCATCTTATAATAGGGGTACCCTCTTTTGAGGTTGGTTCCTTTTTCCCTAAACTCTAAACCCTAAACCCTTTCTTCAGGTTACCCACTTTATAAGGGAACCTGGAACCAAAAAAAGTGGCAAAAGGCTACCACTGTGCTACCAAGGATCAAGGGTAGGGGAAGCAGCGTCGTGCAGGCTTTTACCAGCGAGGCAAGCGGCAAGTTGTCGAAGTTGTCCTGGGCACACAGGGCCTGGAGAAGAACCGCTCCAACCCTTTCGTGTTAACACCCCAAACACTAAACCCTAAACCCCGAACCCTGAACCCTAAACCCTGACCTAAACCCAAGCCAAACCCTGAGCGTCAGCGCCCCGCCGACCTTTCTCCCAAAATGAAGAAGTGCTCATCAGTAGCCATTCCATGATTGAACCCTAAGTCGTGGTTTAGGGTTTAGGATTTAGGGTTTAGGGTTTAGGGCTTAGGGTTGGTCACTTCTCCCAACTATGGTCCCTTTGTGAGGTTACGAATATAGGGCGGCCTCCGCCCAAGTACATGATGTCCCTCGCCACTTGCAACATGAGGGGGGGAGAATATACATAGCAAGGAGACCTTGCATCATCTACTCTATCCCCATACCCTATACTCTAAACCCTAAACCCTAAACCCTAAACCCCAAACCCCAAACCCTAAACAAACCCGGAAACCTTGTGAAGCCTGCAAACCCTTGTCCAAGGATGCGGATTCTGGCCAAGATTCTCCCTCCAGGCCCCAGACCTCGCACATCGTCACGCCAAGAAATCCTTGCTGAGGGTTTAGGGCTTAGGGCTAGGGGCTAGGGTTTAGGGTTTAGGGTTTAGGGTTTAAGGTTTAGGGTTTAGGGTTACGGGTTTAGGGTTTAGGATTCTTGGGGGTGGGGGAGATGTTTGGTTTGTGGTGCAAGGGGCTTGCCCTTGGCTTTCAAGGAGGCTCATAGCACCCTGCATGACAGTCAAAGGTCACTTGCCTTTGGGATGTTTTCTGAGACTTCATAACACGAAGGGTACGAGATTACCTACTCGGCACCGACAGAAGCCTCTGTCCGCAGTGAAAGCCTGGCGGGGGGGAGGACCCTCCTACAAAGGGACTGGTACCTCCCAGGGAGGGTGCTGGGGCCTCGAGGTCTGGGTTTTTGGGGAGCCTTAGGGGACACCAATAGAAGATTAGGGTTTAGGGTTTAGGGTTTAGGGTTTAGGGTTTCATGTCAAGGTCTTTTGCCCAGGCTCCACTAATGGACCAGCCCAAGTTGTTGATGGACAGGAGCGTCCTTAGCCACTGTGGACGCCGATTGCGGGAGGGCAAGGCTTCGCAAGTGTGCAGCCCACCCCTAAATGCTAAACCCTAAACCCGAAAAACCCTAAACCGTAAACCGCAAACCGTAAACCGTACACCCTAAACCCTAAACCGTACTCCGTAAACCCTAAACCCAATCCTCCTATCCGCATCGGCAATGTGGCGTTGAAGAACCGAAGACATGGAGCGCCAAGCTCCAAGCCCATACGCGAGGCATATCACAAGCACGCCGAATATAGGAGCTTCAAAATTAGAGTAGGGTTTTGGGGGTTACTATATTATAATATGGTATAAAAAACAAAGGGCCATACAGGGACCATAAGGGAAAACTACTAATTACTACCCCCGGATTAGGGGTTCACCCATCGCCCCACTTCCATGCCACGCCCCTTACATCAATGAGACCCCCGACATGCAGCCCTGAAGCCATTGCGGTTTGTATAGGGTTTAGGGTTTAGGGTTTGGGGTTTGGGGTTTGGGGTTTGGGGTTTGGGGTTTAGGGTTTAGGGTTTAGGGAGCCACGGCCCTGGAAAGTGAGTCTTAGGGTTTAGGTTTGCAGGCGTCCCCACCACGAAGAGGTCCTTGAGCGCAGCCTAAACCCCAAACCCAAACCCAAACAAAACCCTTTTTTCAAGAGACTTCGCCCAAAACCCTAAACCCTAAACCCTAAACCCTAAACCCTAAACCCTAAACCCTAAACCCCAAGGCTGCAGAAATCGAAGCAGCAAGCGCCGCGTGCAAAAAAGGTCAGACTTCGACCCTCAAGAGCACAACCAACGCTGGGATTTTAGGGTTTAGGGTGTAGGGTTTAGGGTTTAGGGTTTAGGGTTTAGGGTCAGGTACCCAGAGACTCCAAAAAAAAGCCTCACTTACCCTAAGCCCTAAACACTAAACGCTGAACCCTAACGAAATATACCTTGAATCATATTAGGGTTCCTATTCTGATGTAAGGGATATTCTCTTGATGAAGGGGTTTTGGAGTCTCTGGGTATTGTTTTTTAATAGCAACATAATTATACCATCGAAGACTGCATCATGCTATTGGTATAATATCACAATCACGTACTGGTACCATTACTACTAGTTGCTTAAGAACCCCCAAAAAACTAAACAAGCAGATTTCCCTCTCTTACCCTTATAAGGAAGAATATGTTCGTTAGTTTTTGGGGGTTCTTAAGCAAATAGTACCATTCGTCTGATCGTATCAATTTGTAGGATTTTTGGCTTGAGGTCCCACCCTCCCATCACAACCCCGAAACCCAAAACACCGTAAACTTTCCGAAGCTCTAAGCCCTTAGCCCGAAACCCTATCAACCCACAACCCTAAGCCCTTGACCCTTTCAAAAAAACCACGAAATGCCCATATGGCTGGCCTTTGCACCAAAACCCTACATCCTAAACCCGAAACCCTTGAACCCTAAACCCTAAACCCCTAAACCCCTAAACCCTAAACCCTAAACACCTGTTATTTCAGGGTGAAAAGCCCATTCTTGCACGTCCTCTTGGGGCTGTCATCCAAGTCGCGCGAACAGGGTTGCCTCGAGGTTCGGTGGGCAGACCTGCAGGTTTAGGGTTTAGGGTTTAGGGTTTAGGGTTTAGGGTTTCGGGTTTAGGGTTTAGGGTTTAGGGTTTAGGGTTTCGACTCTCACACTGGCGCAAGCGGGCGAGGCAGGGTTTGGGGTTTAGGGTTTAGGGTTGAGCACATGGGAGCAAAGGCGGCCTTTCAACAAGGGGCCCTGGTGCAGGGGATTCGGGATGTTCCCCCTTATACTAACAGTCCTTGATAGGGATTATAGTACTCCCGGACTCCCTACTATAATCCCTGTCAAGGACTGTTAGTATACTGCGGGGGGAACATCACAACAGGGGCCTGTTTTCATTTCACCCCAAGGCTAATTCAAGCGTTTGCTTCTGCCACGCACACTGCAGACACCTAAACGGTGTAAGGCTCGCTAAGATGCCACCCTACACCCTAAACCTTAAAAACCCTAAACCTTTTTGAACCCAGACTCCTGAAGCCAGCTGGGAAAGGCGTTCGACAAACTTTCTGTCTAGGCAAGCGTAGTAATGCACATACAAAAAACCCTAAACCCTAAACCCTAAACCCTAAACCCTAAACCCTAAACCCTAAACCCTAAACCCCATCTGGTGGCACCTCTGGGTGCAGAAGGCATGTTCGCGCCTTAGCCGCCAGCACGCACATGGGGATGTAGAAGAATCTGGACACCATCAGTCCGAACGTGTCGTCACCTCGGATCTTGGATCTCAACACCCTTGGCCAGCTCATGCTTCAGAAACTTGCGGTTTGGGGTTTAGGGTTTAGGGCCCCTCCCCCCCCCCCCCCCCCCCCCCCCCCCCCCCCCCCCCCCCCCCCCCCCCCCCCCCCCCCCCCCCCCCCCCCCCCCCCCCCCCCCCCCCCCCCCCCCCCCCCACCGCCCACCCACCGCAAGCAAGACACAGCGAAAGTGCGAAAGTTAAGCAAACCTTCCAATGATTCTGCGCCATAAACACCGAATCCTGCATCCAGTGAGGCCAGAACATCACATGCCTTGGCATTCCGGCCAATTTCAAGTCTCAGACACCCACGAGGAAAAGGAAATCTGGGATGCCCAGAAGGAGGTTCCAGCGCATCCTTGGGGGGTGTCTGTAGGGTTTATAGGGCTTTTACGGTTTAGGGTAAAGGAAGCCCCCCAGAGCGGTCAGAAACTTAGGGCTTCTTGGTAGCCCAGTAACCATGTTACAACAGGGGTACCCTTTTTGGGGTTGGCTACCTTATAAGGCTTGGAACAAAAAAAGGGCAAAGGCTACCGCTGAGCCACCAAGTCTTTTGGATGGTTGAACCACTAGACCCAACAGTAACCTAGACAAAAAGGGTGCCTCATAGGGGAACCTAAACCCTAAAAGAAGGGAATAAGGGTCTCCTCTGGGTACCCTAAACCCTACACCCAAAACCCTAAACCTAAACCCTAAACCCTAAACGCTGGACCAAGATTCACAAGCACAACCTCCACCAACTGGGCAAGGAAGAAGAAGAGTTGAGCTGTGAGGAAGATTCGACCTCGCAGCGTTTTGGGTGAGGGAAGCAGACTGTGAATCCTTGGGTTTAGGGTTTAGGGTTTAGGGTTTAGGGATAGCTAGGGAACCGACTCTCGCTCAAAAGCAGTAGCAGACGAGTATCAGACGGCCTGAGGGCCTTTAAGGCCTGCGATGCCAGGGGGCGGAAGGACCAATTGGTCATGAACTTGTTGTAGATGCACACCCCGACCCTGAGCACAGCAGTACTAGGCACTAGTCCTAAGGAGTCAAGGGATGCAAGGCGGCCTCATATTCCCTTGTTGAGGCTTACTATATGGGGCCCTCCTCCAGCGTACCGCGCAGCATAAACGGCAAACTTCGGGAACCTAAAAGTCAAAAGGTTGGGGATACCCTGCACGGGCGGTCGTATCTGGTGTTTGTCCAACAGTTCTGAGATGTTGTGGTGGAGACCGTAAGTAAACCAAAGAGCTGTTGCAGCAAGTGCTCTGTTGAAGCCAGAAGCAACGCGTACAACTGCTACCTACTGCAACTTAAAGCCTCAGCTTTCGGTCAGATGGAGGTATCAATGAACACCCAGAGCACGATAAAGCACGGAGAGCTCCTTAAGATTGCAGGCCCTGTGCAGCACTACTAACCCTAAACCCTAAACCCTAAACCCTAAACCCTAAACCCTAAACCCTAAACCCTAAACCCCAAACCCTAAACCCTAAACCCTAAACCCTAAACCCTAAGCCGACTCTGGAAAGGCCAGGAGTGCTGCTCAGGGCTTCGAGCACTCTGAGCTTCACCCGCCAACCAACCAAGACCCTCTCTAGGCGTCCGGTTTTAGGGTTTAGGGTTTAGGGTTTAGATCACACCCTGAACTACTGTTTGCTTAAGAATGCCACCCACCCACCCCCAAGAACCAGGGGGAACTAGACCCAAGAGGGACATAGGAATAGAAAGAAATCCCTTTTTTGGTGTCGAGGGGCTTTACAAGCGAACCTAAACCGGACAAAAAAACACGAGCACCGACGCTCGGTCCTAGATTACACCTAAACCCTAAACCCTAAACCCCAGACCCTAAACCTTATAACCCTAAACCCTTTTGCATAAACCCTGTTTGCAACAACCCTAAACCCTAAACCCTAAACCCACGCTAAACCCCTTTGCCTAAACCCTTTTTGCAACAACCCTAAACCCTAAACCCTAAACCCTAAACCCTAAACCCTAAACCCTAAACCCTAAACCCTCATTCCCTTGTGTCACGCAGCAGCAGACCGAGGGAGCCAAAGCAGTCCACGAAGCCAAGCTGGGCTGGGCTGAGCTGAGGGCCTGTGGCAGCGCAGGGTGCAGGGCTTTGGGGGTTGAACGCTTGGGGTTTAGGGTTTAGGGTTTAGAGTTTAGGGTTTAGGGTTTAGGGTTTAGGAGCCTGCAGGTTGGCAGACTGCACTTGGATCAGGGATGGCGAAGAAGACATGCCGCCAACAAAGTTGATGTTCTAAGTAAAGAAAGTTACCCTAAACCGTCCATGCCCTGCACATTACTAAGCATTCGCAACCATTCTTGCTCTCCTAGCATTCGCAGCATCTGCATCATAACCCTAAACCCTTGTTCAACACTAAGCCCTAAACCCTAAACCCTAAAACCTAAACCGTGAATCTTGCGCCGGAAGGGTCTGCGAGTCTGACTCCGGCCTCCCGGATACTTCGTTCGCCAAACGAACATCGTGTCCTGGGCACGGGGGCTTGCTTGGAAGGACTTGTGGCTTGGTTTTGGGCTCGCTTTTCGAAGGGCTGCTCTAAAAAGCATGGAAGCTGTCATCCGAAAACCCTAAACCCTAAACCCTATGCAGGGGCCACCGGCTACTTCAAGAGGTCGAGGGCATGGAGAGAAGGCATCGCAATCTTAAGGGTGAAGCCTCGGATTTGTTGCAACTTCGGCATCTTCAAACAGCCATAGTAATCACCTTTGTTTGATCCCCCCCACTTGTAGTTCTATTGTATTTTAAGGTTGTTTTGTTTAGAGGGGGGTTTAGGGTTTAGGGTTTGGGTTTGAGGTTTAGGGTTTGGGGTTTCCTAATGTTATGCTTCGCTTAACCTCTGCACGACGGGGCTCGCCAAGGCCAGTGTGCAAGCACTGTCTGAGGAACACGAAGAGTGCCGTCCTCGAGGGTCAGGCTTTGGTTTCCCAGCAACCATATTGGAACAAGGGTACCCTGTTTGGTGGCTAGCCGTTTTAAGGTAAAAAGGGTGCCACTGGGCTACCAAGCAGGCTAGGGTGCTTGGGGGTTTGGGGTTCAATCGCTCACACTCGGACAAGCCAGGCGAGGCAGGGTCCCTCTGCAACGCCCATTTGGGGTTTGGGGTTTGGGCTTTAGGGTTTTTGGGGTTTTGGGCTGATAAACCCTAAACCCTAAAGGGCTAGGCGGGGCGATGGCACATGAACCCACAGAAGACTGTTCCATACCGAGCTGAAAACTGTTTGGGATCCTGGTAGGCTTTCGGGTTTAGGGTTTAGGGCAAACTGGTATGAAACCCCCGCAGTTTTGCGGGTTTCTGATTTGGGGCTCCCAGGGCTTATTCCCGAACAGCTCCTGGGGCAGATCTCGGCGAACCTGAAAACCCTTGGGTTTAGGGTTTAGGGTTTAGGGTTTAGGGTTTAGGGTTACAAAATCAACTTAAGTCCCACCCAGCTCATGCCCGCGAACCTCCCCAGGAATGGCGTGATCCTCCGCTGCATGGTTCAGGTAACAAGCCGCGGTTTAGGGTTTAGGGTTTAGTTTGCAGGGTTTAGGGTTTCGGTTGGGATGCTCCCCCCTTGTACTAACAGTTCTTGATAGGGAGTTTTAGTTGGGGGGGGGGTACACTATACTCCCTAAACCCTAAACCCTAAACCCTAAACCCTACACCCTAAACCGCGCTTGGTTGCAGCAATGGGGGAGCATCCCAAGGTCTAGGGCTTAAGATCCTGACAACACCACACCCCTACAGGGTGGGGCCCCCTAGTTATAAGTAGAGTTATAAGGGCCCTAAATTGGGTTATAAGGACCCTAAGGTAGGTTATAAGTCCCTTAACTACAGTTAGTATAGTAAGGGGGCCACACCCCCAGAGTTCCAAGAACCTCTGCCCCTGCCTTTGGGCTCCATTTTTTCAGGTCTGCAGGCTCTTGTAGGGGGTCTGAAAAAACCCCCTAAACTCCCTGAGCGCTCTACACCCTATACCCTAAACCCTAAACCCTAAGACCTGAAAACCTCAAAAAACCCTCAAAAAGGTGGAAGGTTTCGGCCTGAGGATCCTGGATTTTATGCTTTGCTCCCGAAGAGCCCAAGACCCCTCAATCCAGGAATACCTTGACTTATGATAGGGTTCCTTGCTATGATTTGAGGTGTATTCCTTATGATTTAAGGTGTATTCCTTATGATGATTTAAGGCATATTCCTTATTATTTAAGGTGCATTCCTTAGTTAAGGGGTATTGGTTCTCCTTCCAGGAAGCGCGCTGAGGGGGCGAGGAGGGGTTGTGCGCTCGTGCGCTGGTGCTTTGTCACGACTCACGACTTGTACTCTTTTTCTTCACCCGACCCCGAACCCACCAGGCTGATATATGCCCAACCATGGATTAGGGCTTAGGGTTGATAAGCTTGGGGCGGGGTCTTGGGGTTTTGGCTGAGGGTTCAGGGTGCAGGCATGTGTACAAGACGACCACACACCCCAGAGCCCCCAAACACAACTCACAAGTTCGGCACAGCTGCTGCTTCAACGCCCGGAAGGACTGCACGGCCACGACGATGGCACAAGCCACAGTGACAATAGCCCGTGCGTGCTTGCTGGTGACAAAGACCTCTGGATTCTTCGTAGATCTTGCAGAGAGTTGTCGCGTTCAGGGATTGGGGAAACCTGGCGCTGGACCCCAATACCAGAGTATGGTCTCTTTTAATGTAAGACGGCACAAAATGATCTGGGATACCCTAAAAGGGACCATAATTTAGAGACTGACGATATATGCATATATATATATATATGTATATATGTATATGTATATGTATATGTATATGCTCACCCCCCCCCAATGGACCAACCGCGAAATGAAAAGGACAGGAAAAACTAGTTGTTGTTGTCGTGCTTTGTGTTTTGTTGCGTGTTTCGCCTTATTTCTTGTGCTTCTTGTGCATTTCGTGCATTGTTGCACTTTTCTGGTGTTTGTTGCACTTTTGCACTTTTGCACTTTTGCACGTGTTTTGCTTTTTTGCACTTTTGCACCTTTTTCGCTGTTTACACTTTTTGGCTTTTCGCACTTTTGCACTTTTTTGGTTTTTTTGCATTATTTTCATATACTGTGTTTTTTTTCTATGCTTGTCTTATGCATAGAAATCCAAAAATCCAAAAATCCAAAGTTCTCCGGACAATCTCCCAGGGATTTTTGGATTTCTGGATTTTTGGATTTTTGATGATTTTTATGCTTTTTCACATTCGAGGTTGGCTCATATTCGTTCTCTCTTTTTTTTTGAATGAAAGGAGGGCGACCATTCAAATGTACCCTTATCAGAATTTCAAATGAGTCCTACCTACTCCAAACGTGAACACTACATTCATCGCACAACTAAATAGCATATTCAATAAGATTTTGAATATGATGTTTCTGTATATGAGGACCAGGTAAAGTCTTGCCTATTCAAATCACTGAGAAAAGCACGTACATGGGTTACGCACAGGCCTTTGCCAAGGAGGCTTTAACAGAGAAGGCCTATATGTGCAAATATCGACTTTTGCATTTGAAAGAAGCTGAAATATCCTTTTTTCAATAAGAACCATTCTGGGATCACAGTACCTGCTGTTTAAGAAAAAGTCTATATCTCATGAACACCCTTTCTTTGCGATAACGATTTAGTTCTTCTGATCTTTTGATTCAAGCTCTTAATATTGCATTGCCCCCTGTGATTCTTGCAGCAAAGCCTGCTCGAATCGCATTCACGTCTTAACTACTCGATTGAAAACTGTATCAAAAAATCTAAGTAGCCTGTTCAAGAAGCCAATAAGGTTTTGAAAACATCCTACTCGAAAAGCCAACAAGAGGTTGAGCAGAAGAATTCAAGACAGTAATAGGGCTTGGGTCCAATACAGGGCTAGTGAACTGTCCCAACGGACCAACCGCGAAATGGAAAAGAAGTCCAAAAGTCCAAAAGTCCAAAGTCCAAAAATTCAAAAAATCCAAAAACCCAAAAATCCAAAAACCCAAAAACCCAAAAATCCAAAAACCCAAAAACCCAAAGTTTCCTGGGAGATTGTCCGGAGAACTTTGGATTTTTGGATTTTTTGGATTTTTGGATTTTTGGACTTTTGGATTTTTAGATTTTTGGGTTTTGTGTTTTTGTTTTTGTTATTTGTGCTTTTTCATGCTTTTTCGTGCTTTTTTTGCACTTTTTGCACTTCTTGCACTTTTTGCACTTTTTGCACTTTTTGCACTTTTTGCACTTCTTGCACTTCTTGCACGTTTTGCACTTTTTGCACTTTTTTGCACTTG